>JADBJO010028451.1:0-20128 GCA_016801955.1 Conus betulinus | reverse complement strand
TGTGCTTTCTACCCGTCCCTTCCTCAGGTGACACACCGACAGTGAACCATGGGTCAGAGGCATTTTCCACTTCACCTTTTGTGAAATCTGTTGTATTCTTTGTATTCAGTGAGAGAGCACCACACACACACAACCACACACACACACACACACACACACACCACACCCACACACAGCACACATACACACACACACACACACCCACACACAACACACGCACGCACGCACGCAACGCACCGACGCACACACCTCATGAATTTTGATGTTTGTCGGCATGTATGCTAATGAACAAGCTAAGATGTTGAACACCTATGAGACGTGTGGCAGGACACCCTGCCCTGTCTGTGCCATTGCATGAGGCAAGGCTAGACGGCAGAGGTTCTATGTGTGAGGGTCTATGTGTGGCAGGGACACCTGGCCTGTCTGTGCATTGCATGAGGCAAGGCTAGACGCAGGAGGGTCTATGTGTGAGGGTCTATGTGTGGGCAGGGACACCTGGCCTGTCTGTGTCATTGCATGAGCAAGGCTAGACGGGCAGGAGGGTCTATGTGTGAGGGTCTATGTGTGGGCAGGGACACCTGGCCTGTCTGTGTCAGTGCATGGCATAATGCAAGGGTATGACAGCATGAGGGTCTAGTGTTGGGCAGGGTCAGCACCTGGCCTTATCTGTGTCCTTGTGTCATGAGGCAAGGGTAGACGGCAGGAGGGTCTATGTGTGGGCAGGACACCTGGCCTGTCTGATGTGATGTCCATGATGCAAGGGTAGAGGCAGGAGGGTCTATGTGTGGGCAGGTCCACCTGGCCCATGTCTATGTGATGTCAATGAGCAAGGCTAGACGGCAGGAGGGTTCTATGTGTGTCTGTGTCCCATTGCATGAGGCAAGGGTAGACGCAGGAGGGTCTATGTGTGGGCAGGGACACCTGGCCTGTCTGTGTCAATTGCATGAGGCAAGGGTAGACGGCAGGAGGGTCTATGTGTGGGCAGGGACACCTGGCCTGTCTGTGTCATTCCATGAGGCAAGGGTAGACAGCATGAGGGTCTATGTTTGGGCAGGGACACCTGGCCTGTGTCATTCCATGATGCAAGGGTAGACGGCAGGAGGTTCTATGTGTGGGCAGGGACACCTGGCCTGTGTCATTTCCATGAGGCAAGGTAGTACGGCAGTAGGGTCTATGGCCTCATCCCTGCCTCCAGGGGATGTCTGGAGGGAAGGCAGAGGGGGGGGGGGGGGTGGGGGGGGGGGGGGGGGGGGGGGGGGGGGGGGGTCTGGGGCTTTCTCTGAAGAGGAGGGGAAGTATGAGGGAATCCTTCCCCCTCCGTGATGATGTGTTCTCCTCTCTGCCTACGCAGGCTGATGCTCATGCGGACCTCCCTGCGTAGACAGGCACGTATTAATCCCTCTACCTACCAAAGGGAGTGGAGTTTTATGTGTATGACCGTTTTTTTTATCCCGCCATTAAGGCAGCCATACTTCAACTTCGGGGAAGGTGCATGCTGTGTGTAACGTGTCATCCATACCAACGACCAAACTGGCCTTCTCTCCAAAAGTTTTGGTAATGGGATTTGACGTGTGTGCAAGATGTTATGCGTCCGTTCACACACGGAACCTCGGTTTATAGTCTCATTCGAAGGACTGTATGGGGAATGGAGTCAGAATCAATGTTAACTCCGAGGGAAAAATCCCCCTGTGCCGAAACGGCCCGGCGGAGATTCGAACCCGCAACCCCGGATCATGATCCCAGCGTTCTACCAGCTGGGCTATTTCCGGCCCCCTTGATGATGATGAGTTGATTCTCGATCAGGTAAGGAAAAGGGAGATGGTATCTGGTTAAGGACTCTACAGTGACCTCAAAACTCTCTGCTCCATCGTCGTTAGCGCCCATCATGGCTTCGCTCGACAAGAAATGTCAGCCACACAGACCCAGAGAAGAGTGTCCACAGTTGCAGGGGGCTTAAGGGTGAAGTGCAGACAAGAAAAATGATGTTCACTATTAACCCTATCGCAGGGATTGGTGAAGAGGAGAAGAGAGAGAGAGAGAGAGAGAGAAGAGAGAGAGAGAGAGAGAGAGAGAGAGAGAGAGAGAGAGAGAGACGGGGGGGGGGGAAGGGGGGGGGGGGGAAAAAAAAGCGGGGGGGGGGGGGAGAGAGAGAGAGGTACGGGCTTTCAAATGTCAGGTCACATTAGTTGACCTTTGCCCTTGCTCAGTTTGCCGTAGGAGTTGTACAATTTCTCACGCAATCACTATGGACATGACTAGAACACGTTCCTTTTTTTTCTAGATTACAGATCTTAAATAAATGTTAGCGAACCGCCAAGAGAAACGTGAACAAACGAGTCACAAGACTAAACACGACGCGTTTCGACCTCTTATTAGGTCTTCTTCAGGCAAGACACAAACAAAGAGGACAATGAAAATGAACGAATTTTTCACTTAGCTTAGATCACTTCAGCGCAAGGTAGGCAGAAACACACACACACACACACACACACACACACACAACACACACAACACACACACACACACGCGCGCGCGCGCGCATGTACGCTCACATGCATGCATGCACACGCACATACACGCACACACACACACATGTGCACGCGCGCGCGCGCACACACTCACACACACACACACACCACACACACACACACACACACACACACACACACCACACACACACACACACAGCGCGTACTGTCCCATACAAACTGAAGTCTATTTGCCTGCACACACAACAAAGAGGGACACCAGTAAACACACACACACACACACACGCACATGTGCACGTGGGCGCGCGTGCACACACATACACACACACACACGACGCGCGCGCGCGCACGCGCACGCACGCACGCACGCACGCACGCACGCACGCGCACGCACGCACGCACGCACGCACGCGCACGCACGCACGCACACCACGCACACACACACACACACACCACACACACACACACACACACACACACACACACGTACACACACACGCATGCATGTATGCACACACGCACGCTTGCATGTACGGGCAATATGCTTGTGGAGCAAGCATATTTCCATCCAAATGAAATGAATAAGCTCAGATCTGACGCTGAAATTGGCATTCTCCCCGTAGCACACCAAACGGCTGCAAAACGGACATAAACCGACGTACAGGGTGACACCTGGACATTGCATAATCACAAGTTTTGAAACTAAAGGTAACCAGTGATTGTTCTGATGAACCAGGCCGGACCAAAGACCCGCTATGCGCTGGACTGAACCTAAACACTGGACTGGCCTTCAACAGCTGGGCCCCTCACATCGAACAGGGCCGGAATTGAGGAGCTGAATGTTTCACCAAGTCATTATGATAGCCACAAGTTTGTCTTTAGACATGTATGACAGCATTTGGAATTCAGTTCATGTTGAAGTGCTGTTTTCATTTGGAAAAAAAGTTATTTTGATTTGTAATATCCGAATCATGTCTGTATGTTTACACACATGCGCACACCCTCCAATGTGGTCAGTAGTTAACATTTTCACATGCACACAACGTGCATACCTCGCAAAAAGAAAATCTTTATTAAGGGTTAAAGAATAAGCTTTTACGGCTTCTTTTTTCATCCTGTTCTACCTCAAAGCAACAACAACAAAATTACAATAGTGAAGAAAAGAGAAACGTTAAACGTGCACGCGCGTTCGCGCGCATGTGTGCGTGCGTGTGCGTGCGCACGTGTGTGTGTATGCATGCGCGCGCGCGCACGCACGCGCGCGCGCGCGCGCGCGCGTGTATGTGTATGTGTGTGTGTGTGTGTGTGTGTGTGTGTGTGTGTGTGTGTGCGTGCGTGTGTGTGTGTCTGTATGTGTATATGCATGCATGCGTGCGTGCGTGCGTGCGTGCGTGTGTGTGCGTGCGTGCATGCGTGCGTGCGTGCGTACGTGTGTGTGTGTGTGTGTGTGTGTGTGTGTGTGTGTGTGTGTGTGTGTGTGTGTGCATACGTGCGTGCGTGTGTGCGTGCGTGTGTGCGTGTTTGTGCGTGCGTGTGTGTGTGTGTGTGTGTGTGTGTGTGTGTGTGGTGTGTGTGTGTGTGTGTGACTATGTCAGGTTAGTTTGCCAGTCTTGAACTCTTGCTTTCTCCCATGTCATCCCCATTCTCTCCCTTAAACCACCGACCTCACACCCACCTCACCAACCTCCCCACTTCTCTTCCTCCCACACTCTGACGCACTCACATGCTGGTGTTATTTAGCTGAAAAAAGAGAAAGGGGAGGGAGGGGGAAATGGAAGAATAGAGACAAAATATATTGAGTAGAAACAACGCCAGTGTAATATTTACAAACAAGCGGATTCTGTCAATTTAGCAACCATGTGAGATTTTGCTTAATTTCCGTCATATTTCTTAGTTGCTATAGGTTTTGTTTGTCTGTTTGTTTGTTTGTTTGTTTGTTTTCATGATTTCTGTCTGGCTTAATTCTGAACCTCTGATTACTCATTCGGAAAGTTGCGATGGTTGTACTTTCTCTTCTTAGTCAAGGAAAAAAAAAACCCAGAAAAACAAACATCGATATCGAAAAACGAGAAATATTCATTTGAATTTTTCCGCATACACTGATAAAATAACTAGATTTTTATTTGACGTGTTTGCTATTTCCATCTGTACAAATACAAACTTTTCCCAGTTTGTGACAAAAAGGATTTCTATGTTCAAAGTGCAATGGACTGCAAAATATAATACGAATAATAACATGATTTGCAACGCTGGGGGGGGGGGGGGGGGGGGGGGGGGGTGGGGGGGGGGGGGGGGGGGTGGGGGGGGGGGGGGGGGGGGGAGGGGGATTATTGATAGTTAACTGCGCGCGCGCGCACGCCCGCACACACACACACACACACACACACACACACACACACACACACACACACACACACACACACACACACGCACGCACACACACACACACACACACACACACACACACACACACACACGTGAGGACAATAGCTTGGTAAAATCTGTAGTATAACCAGTGCAAATAACCAGTGCAAATTCTAGAAAGTGCTAGCAAAATTCCAAACGAACAGATCTTTCATGAATGAACATGCCCACTTCAGCGGCGATATCAGCATTTTCAATCACTCCTCGGAGGAGATGATGGCGATGGAATGGTTCACAGAAAATGCAGGAGCAGAAGAAATTCTGGTAACGACACTTCTAAGAATGGGAGACAATAAAGACGTTATTGGTTGTCGTCAGTGGCTGTTGTCGTTCTCGTCGTCGTCGTCGTCATTGTTTTTTTTGCGATAGTATAGCACTGGGGAAGACAGTCTCCTCCTTCAACGCACCAAACGCCTGTATTGAAATGGCAAGCGAGCGCTGCAAAGATGCCGTGACGGTGTTTCGTGTACTGGAGGCGTGAAGCAAGGGTAAGCATACTGCCCTATTCTCTTTGACTCTAGTCATCAATGAGCTGGCTCTGGAAATGGGTGGGGAAAGGTCAACATCGTGCAGCACTCTGTCATCGTGAGACCCAACTGTTTGACGTGATACCCTCTGACACTATGGATTGCTTTGACTTGATGTCATCTGACAGTATGGATCTGTTTTATTTTCAAACTTTGAGCCATCTCCGAACACTGTTGCATACTCTGTATAATGCATCACTTAGGCTACAAAGACGAAGATCGGCACACGAGTAAGATTGATATTTTCTAGCTTGACATTGAAGAGCAGGCGAAGGATGCTTGCAGTTTTCTGATGGAGAAGAAAATAGACTGCGGTGTCTCTGTAAAGAACGCGAAATACAAATGACACCCAGATGTAGAGTGACGCAGATTTAAGGCACGACAGAACACAGAAAAGTACATTTTCTATAACATGGGGTGTGTTCTTTAGACGTTACAAATGGCAGAAGAAATGGACAAAGTAATACTTCCCCGACTGACCTCCGTATCTGACCCTTCACAACTGACCAGTGACTGTCACTCCCCCTCCCACCGGATTTTCCCTTCTCTTTGAACACCCCCCCCCCCCACCACCACCACCACCACCACCCTCCCCTGCCCCCCTCCCCTGTCCAGTTTTAAGTCGGAGTAAATTTTATCCCATACTGTGATAACACTGAATAGTCAAAGCAGCCAATTGTGATAACATAGTGCATATCTGTAACACTGAATAGTCAAAGCAACCAATTGTCATAGTGCATATTTGTAACTCTGAATAGTCAAAGCAACCAATTGTGGTGAAATAGTGCATATTTGTAACACTGAATAGTGAAAACAACCAACTGTGATAACATAGTGCACTTTGTTTGCAGCTTTCCTGTCGCAAAAGAAGATCCAGAATGGACCAAAATATTGGACAGAAATACATTTTTTTTTTAAAAAACAAGGGAGACAACCAAACGGTTTTGTGGTCCCGTGATTCCTCCTCTTTTCTCTCTCTCTACGTTTTAAATTGTCTTGCAACACCAAGAGAACGAAGCTGTCAGCAGTGAGAGAGTGGTGCTGTCTCCAGTCGGAAGGTTTGCACCTTATACATGCATGTAGCCATATATAAGTCAGTCAGCATGGGAAGGAAAACATATATATATATATATATATATATATATATATATATATATATATATATATATATATATATATATATATATTGCTCTAGTTGCACAGTGAGACGACCGCAGGCGGAAATTTAAAACAAATCTGAAACAAATGTTAGCGAACCGAGAAAAACAAACAAACAAAAACAAACCTGGACAATCGAATCACATGACAAAACACGACGCGTTTCGACCTCTTAGGACTTCTTCAGACAAGATGCAAAACAATTAGGACAACGAAAATGAAGGAGCAATCACTTATCTTCAATCTCTTATCTTCAATCGCTTATCTTCAATCTTCTCAAGTCCACGTTTTCTTTTTTGGCGGTTCGTTAGCATCTATTTAATATCTATATATATTGCTGTAAACATCAGAGTGACAGTCTCTATATATAGTAGTCAGCATGAGAATGATAACCTATACATAGCAGTCAGCAGTCTGTCTGTCTGTCTATCTGTCTGTCTGTCTGTCTGTCTCTCTCTCTCTCTCTCTCTCTCTCTCTCTCTCTCTCTCTCTCTCTCTTAATTAACAATACAACGCCTTTCGTTCTTCTTTCCACCCAATGGTGAGACAGAACTGTGTTTGTTTGTTTGTTTATTAGTTAGTTAGTTTGTTTGTTTATTTATTAGTTAGTTTGTTTGATTATTAGTTCGTTTTCTTCAAGCAGGAGCGACTCAACCAATATACTGTCATGTCCTTGTTGTTGGAAGACAAGGCAAAACGCACGGAGAGTTCGTGACGTTGTAAAGAGTCCCTGCAACTCATCCTGTCTTCTCACTTCCAAGAGTTGTGTGAATGAGTTTTTTTTCAGAAATGACTTGCGAGCTGACGTCACATGGTGGCAGCCCTGACGTGGCCCTTATGCCGTTGGCTGGGCTAGAAGCAACATTACCATTACCATTCTATCCCCCCCCCCACTCCCCCATTCCTGTCTTCATCCCGTCACTTCCACTTCTCTCCTCTATCCATCGCTCCATCATCCTTATCCTCCTTACTGCCAACCAGCCAATCAGAACAAGGCTTTCTCACTACAGCCTGGAACCACCAGCCAATCCGAACAAGGCTTTCTCACTACAGCCAGGAACCACCAGCCAATCAGAACAAGGCTTTCTCACCACAGCCAGGAACCACCAGCCATCAGAACAAGGCTTTCTCACCACAGCCAGGAACCACCAGCCAATCAGAACAAGGTTTTCTCACCACAGCCAGGAACCACCAGCCAATCAGAACAAGGCTTTCTCACTACAGCCAGGCACCACTCAACCAATGTATTCTGATGTTCTGGTCGTACAGAACGAACAAATCACTAATGGAACGTGTAGTGTTGTCAGCACTGTCTCCCTCTCCTTCCTTTGTTCGTCCTTCCACTCCGCTTTCCTCCCATTCAGGCCTTCACTCCTTCCCTCCCCTCCATCCCTTTCTTTTCCCACCCCCCTCCCCCCCTTTATCTGCCCCCCCTCCCCCCCCCCCCCCCCCCCCCCCCCCCCCCCCGTTCTATGTCATCTCCCTGTTCCGCTTTCCATTAACCAAAAACAGACAGGAAAAAAAAAAACGTCTTCTGGCGACAATCTCACTCCTTGATGAATAAAGACAGAGGTGGGGGTATTGTAATCATCTTCTGTCTGCCCCCCCCCCCCCTTTCTCCCCTTTCCTCCTGCCCTCCCTGCTTCCTCTCCGTCTCCTCCACACTCCCTTCCCCTCTCCGTCCTGTTCTCTCCCTCTGTGGGCGGAATGAAGAAAGGAAGGGGGGGGGGGGGGGGGGAGGAGGTCAAAGGAGGTCGGAACGGGTTTGGCTCAAAGAGAGACAGCCAAATGGCTGCTTAAAGTGTAGCGAGGATGTTTTATAGTCGTCTTATTGCCGGAATCCTCCCCTCTGGTTTGATGTGAGGCTGTCTGAGGCTGTCTGAGGTCTGGCAACACTGCAGAAAGAAAACTGACTGAGAAGAGAAAAGATATGATGGCAGAGGCAAGGTATCTCTTTGTGCACAGAGAAGCGAACCACTTTAACCGACAGCGCCTCTCTCTCCTCTCTCTACTCTCTCTCTCTCTCTCTCTCTCTCTCTCTCTCTCTCTCTCTCTCTCTCTCTCTCTCTCTCTCTCACTCTCACACACACACACACACACACACACACACACACACACACACACACACACACTCACGCTTTGATTTTGTTTGCATCCATACGATATTGACTCAACGTTTTAGGAACAATTGCTTCACAGATTGCAAAGACAAGACGGTGTACCGTTATCTGTCTTTAAAGTTATCAAGGCAGTCGTGGTGCTCAGGTGTTCTCTGTATTTGATAGGAAGGTTTAATGTCAATGTCTGAAAGAAATGGGAAAAAAATACTGTACCTGATATGTGTGGATTTCTTAACCCCAAATCGTCTTTTGCATAACGATGTATTATTAGAATGTAATGTGTTCTACCTGAGGTTTCTCCACATCGCATTCGTGATGATTCAGATGATGTCTTAGCTTCGTTAGGAGAATAATTTCTGATTCTTGGATTCATTAAGGGGCTGTGTTGGTATTAATTCATGGAGGTGTAAATCACAGAAAGGTGGAATGAACCATACGTTTTTGATTGACAGTTGTTCTTGAATGGACACAGATAATGATCTGAATAACGAGTCAAAATATTTTAATCAACCAGTTTCAGAGGAATCGTTCTTTTGGCTTTAATGAAATTTAAAAGCCGGAGAGAAGTCGGTCTTGATGTAGTAACAGGTGAATTGCTGAGTTTCAGTTTTATCAAAGAGGCGTCACTGCGTGCGGACTAGTCCATAAACGCTACATCGCATCCGCTAAGTTTTGAGACCACAGTGCGCATGATTTTAAGCTGATGGATTGCTAAATGTTTGAAATCTGGGCCATGTTGATGAATGACGTCACTGATGTGACTGGGTCATGTTTGATGAGTGACGTCACTGATGTGACTGGGGCCATGTTGATGAGTGACGTCACTGATGTGACTGGGGCCATGTTGATGGATGACTTCACTGATGTGACTGGGGCCATGTTGATGCATTGTAAGTGACTTCACTGGTGTGACTGGTGCCATGTTGATGCATTGTACGTGACTTCACTGATTTGACTGGCGCCATGTTGATGCATTGTAAGTGACTTCACTGATGTGACTGGGGCCATATTGATGCATTGTAAGTGACTTCACTGATGTGACTGGCGCCATGTTGATGCATTGTAAGTGACTTCACTGATGTGACTGGGGCCATGTTGATGCATTGTAAGTGACTTCACTGATGTGACTGGGGCCATGTTGATGCATTGTAAGTGACTTCACTGATGTGACTGGCGCCATGTTGATGCATTGTAAGTGACTTCATTGATATGACTGGTGCCATGTTGATGCATTCTAAGTGACTTACCTGATGTGACTGGCGCCATGTTGATGAGTGACGTCACTGATGTGACTGGTGCCCATGTTGATGCATTGTAAGTGACTTCATTGATGTGACAAGGGCCATGTTGATGCATTGTAAATGACTTCATTGATGTGACTGGCGCCATGTTGATGCATTGTAAGTGACTTCACTAGTGTGACTGGTGCCATGTTGATGCATTGTAAGTGACTTCACTGATGTGACTGGGGCCATGTTGATGCATTGTAAGTGACTTCACTGATGTGACTGGGGCCATGTTGATGCATTGTAAGTGACTTCATTGATGTGACTGGGGCCATGTTGATGCATTGTAAATGACTTCATTGATGTGACTGGCGCCATGTTGATGCATTGTAAGTGACTTCACTAGTGTGACTGGTGCCATGTTGATGCATTGTAAGTGACTTCACTGATGTGACTGGCGCCATGTTGATGCATTGTAAGTGACTTCACTGATGTGACTGGGGCCATGTTGATGAGTGACGTCACTGATGTGACTGGCGCCATGTTGATGCATTGTAAGTGACTTCATTGATGTGACTGGCGCCATGTGATGCATTGTAAGTGACTTCACTGGTGTGACTGGTGCCATGTTGATGAGTGACGTCACAGATGTGACTGGCGCCATGTTGATGCCTTTGTAAGTGACTTCACTGGTGTGACTGGTGCCATGTTGATGAGTGACGTCACTGATGTGACTGGTGCCATGTTGATGCATTGTAAGTGACTTCACTGATGTGACTGGGGCCATGTTGATGCATTGTAAGTGACTTCACTGATGTGACTGGCGCCATGTTGATGCATTGTAAGTGACTTCACTGATGTGACTGGCGCCATGTTGATGCATTGTAAGTGACTTCATTGATGTGACTGGTGCCATGTTGATGCATTGTAAGTGACGTCACTGATGTGACTGGGGCCATGTTGATGCATTGTGACTTCACTGATGTGACTGGCGCCCATGTTGATGCATTGTAAGTGACTTCATTGATGTGACTGGCGCCATGTTGATGCATTGTGAGTGACTTCATTGATGTGACTGGCGCCATGTTGATTCATTCTAAGTGGGGCAACATCTGCTGACACACAACAGCAGTGACTTTCTATCGCTATACACATCTCCAAAGTGTGTCCGACAAGACTCCCAAGGAACCCGTGACTCAGCCCACATCGAAGGCTTCGGAAAAGAAACGCTATCTCTTCCACCCCCGTCTGCAACTTCATCGCAGAGGTCCTTCTCCTAACAGATCTGTTAATACCCCCCTCCCCCCCCCGTCTCCCCCCCCCCCCCCCCCCCCCCCCCCCCCCCCCCCCCCCATCCACGTCCATCTGTTTAGGTCCGCCAGTAGGTCTGGAATCCTGCGATAGAATCAGTGGGAGATGCGGGAGATCAGCACTGACCACCCTCTCCTGCCAGGAATGTACAGCATGCTACACAGCAAAGGCACCGCCTCTCTGTTTGCAAATCTCCCACCGTTTTCTGTTAGCACCGAAAGGAGAGGATTTCGGACAAGATCCAGACAGGTGTGCATTGTAGGCCGGAAGCTTGAGTTTGGGGAAGATATCCTGCGCGATGTTTCTGCTGCTGCCCTTCCCTACTGCAGCTGGTGTTCTGTGGGGAAAGATCTACGACTGGGTCACGGCTTCAGTCAGCAAGCTGTGAGCGATGGGGCTGTAGCAGGAATTGTGCTGCCTCTTAGGCACAGAGATCAACACTGTCTGGAAGTGGGGTTTGGTGTCTGCTAAAGAAGACCTTGTTCCTTAGCTCTGTCCGTTTGCCTCTGTCTGTCTCGCTGTCTGTGTCTGTCTGCCTGTCTCTCCTACCCCTTCTCCTCTCTCTCTCTCTCTCTCTCTCTCTCTCTCTCTCTCTCTCTCTCTTTTCCGCTATGTCTGAGCACCTTGAGTGATTAGCTGGATTGCTGTCTCTGTGTCGACATAGAATGATCAGGTACACTTCTTTCATAAGCTGACTGGCACATACGTGTGTGTGTGTGTGTGTGTGTGTGTGTGTGTGTGTGTGTGTGTGTGTGTGTGTGCGTGCGTGTGTGCGTGCGTGCGTGCGTGCGTGCGTCCGTGTGTGTGCGTCTGTGTGTCTGTGTGTCTGTGTGTGTGAGAAAGAGAGAGAGAGAGAGAGAGAGAGAGTAACAGACGACACAAGTATAGAGCAGACACTGAGTGGTCATCCTTCTGATCACAGGTGGACGGACAAGCAGGCCGTGTGGCCAGATGACAGGGAAAAGCCATCAGTGACCATCTGTTTGAGAGAGGAGGACAGGGCAGTGACACACAGTGTTGACTGACAGAAAGAGGCAGTGACACACAGTGTTGACTGACAAGACACATGAACAGACACAGTGTTGACTGACAGAAAGACACATGGACAGACACAGTGTTGACTGACAGAAAGACACATGGACAGACACAGTGTTGACTGACAGAAAGACACATGGACAGACACAGTGTTGACTGACAGACACATGGACAGACACAGTGTTGACTAACAGACACATGGACAGACACAGTGTTGACTGACAGAAAGAGGCAATGACAGACACACAGTGTTGACTGACAGAAAGAGGGCAGTGACAGACACAGTGTTGACTGACAGAAAGAGGCAGTGAGAGACACAGTGTTGACTGACTGAAAGAGGCAGTGACACACAGTGTTGACTGACAGAAAGAGGCAGTGACAGACACAGTGTTGACTGACAGAAAGAGGCAGTGACAGACACAGTGTGTTAACTGACAAACAGACACATGGACAGACACAGTGTTGACTGACAGAAAGAGGCAGTGACAGACACAGTGTTGGCTGACAAACAGGACACATGGACAGACACAGTGTTGACTGACAGACAGAGGCAGTGACAGACAGTGAGGGGTCGGTATCAATCAGGGCTATAAATGGACGAGTCCAGTGTTGACAGAGAGATCTATTGTAATAGATGTTTGAGTCCATGCTTATTAATGGGATGGCCTGCATTGATGATTGCAGAGGGTTACAAATGAAGAGAGATGAAGAGAGAGAGAGAGAGAGAGAGAGAGAGAGAGAGAGAGAGAGAGAGAGAGAGAGTAAAAGCGGAGACTGATTTTGAAAAAAAAAAAAAAAACAAGGAGTATACCTTCAATCTTACTGAAGACAATATATAGTCAGTTTAGTGTACACTGAACTTTCAAATATACTAAACACACATAGAAAATGTATCCCCCCCCCTCCCCTCCTCTCCCTTTGAATACACACACAAGGGAGGTAAAGTCTGTTCTTGCAGTGAAAACCTGCATGTTGGTGACTTCAGACTCTGTGTTCCTTGTGACGATGTTCAAGATCATAATGCCAGGCTGCTCTTGGGCAGATGTCTGCAGTTCTGCTTCCCTGGCTCCCATCTGTGTATGTCATGACGGAAGAGTAGTTTGTCTGGTATTACTTGTTGCTAAAGATGCTAATCTGTATTTTGTTTTCCGGTTGCGGTTGTTGTGTACATTTCAGAGGTCTCTGTGTCCTGGCAAGCTTAAAATAGCCCCCCCGCCCCCCCCCCCCCCCCCCCCCTTTTTTATTTTTTTTTTTTAGTAGTGGACTTTTGTCCTTACTATGTGTCTCTTGATCCAATGTGTGTAAAGTTATTGTGACTGACACCTACAAGCTGATAACCCTTTCACCCTAGGGTAAAAAATCTCCGTCTTTGAATTGTCTGATCTCCTGCCCGCTTCAAATGATCTTTCTGTCGTCTGCGTCACCAGCTCCATGTCTACATCCCCCAGTTCCCGTGATGTCAAACGTCGTGATGCTGTCCGAATCCCTCCAGCCACTGATTGCAGAGGCTGGCAAGACAGATGGAGCAAACACTGACTGTCTCCTCGGTCGGCATCTTGTTCTGATCATCTTCTTTGTACTACACACAGTAACTCTCTGTCTGTCTGGCTGGCTGGCTGCCTGCCTGTCTGTCTGTCTCTCCGGCCCAGTCTGTCTCTCTGTCACTCTGTGTCTCAGTCTTTGTGTGTCTGCCTGCCTGCCTGCCTGTCTGTGTCTGTCTCTTTCTGTCTCTCTCAACCCGTCTATGTGCAAATTTAGTTCGCTTATGTTAAACACAACCCCTGTGTGTTCCTCGATCGTCCACTCTTATTGACAGAGGACTGACCACACACATGCAGGTTTTTTTTGTTCATATGCAGCATTGCTGTGGCTATCCACTTCTATTACAGGCCGACGCTTTCACTTGTTGCCCAGTGTGCGGTGTTTATCAAGTCTGCCCTGCTAGCTGCAGCACTATAACTGCCCTGCCAGCTGCAGCACTGTAACTGCCCTGCTAGCTGCAGCACTATAACTGCCCTGCCAGCTGCAGCACTATAACTACCCTGCTAGCTACAGCATTATAACTGCTCTGCCAGCTGCAGCACTATAACTGCCCTGCCAGCTGCAGCACTATAACTGCCCTGCCAGCTGCAGCACTATAACTGCCCTGCCAGCTGCAGCATTATAACTACCTGCCAGCTGCAGCATTATAACTGCCCTGACAGCTGCAGCACTATAACTGCCCTGACAGCTGCAGCATTATAACTGCCCTGACAGCTGCAGCATTATAACTGCCCTGACAGCTGCAGCATTATAACTGCCCTGCTAGCTGCAGCATTATAACTGCCCTGCTAGCTGCAGCACTATAACTGCCCTGCCAGCTGCAGCACTATAACTGCCCTGCTAGCTGCAGCACTATAACTGCCCTGCCAGCTGCAGCACTATAACTGCCCTGCCAGCTGCAGCATTATAACTGCCCTGCCAGCTGCAGCACTATAACTGCCCTGCCAGCTGAAGCATTATAACTGCCCTGCCAGCTGCAGCATTATAACTGCCCTGCCAGCTCCAGCACTATAACTGCCCTGCCAGCTACAGCACTATAACTGCCCTGCTAGCTGCAGCATTATAACTGCCCTGACAGCTGCAGCACTATAACTGCCCTGACAGCTGCAGCATTATAACTGCCCTGCTAGCTGCAGCATTATAACTGCCCTTCCTGCTCCCCTGTCTTTCATCCACCTTGGGCTGGCTGTTTGGCTGTAACTACCCTTCCTGTCTTCATCCACCTTGGGCTGGCTGTTGGGCTGTAACTACCCTTCCTGTCTTCATCCAACTTGGGCTGGCTGTTTGGCTGTAACTACCCTTCCTGTCTTCATCCACCTTGGGCTGGCTGTTTGGCTGTAAACTACCCCTTCCTCTCTCTTCATCCATCTTGGGCTGGCTGTTTGGCTGTAACTACCCTTCCTGTCTTCATCCACCTTGGGCTGGCTGTTTGGCTGTAACTACCCTTCCTGTCTTCATCCACCTTGGGCTGGCTGTTTGGCTGTCACAGCACAATCAGTCCTCGGGTTCAAATCCCTGTCAGGGTGTCATGAAGCATCCCAGCAGAGAAGACACTGTGATGAATCTGGCCTGCCATAGCTGCACTGTCGGTCCTGCAATGGAGCAGGGGGGGGAGGGGGGGGGGGGGGGGGGGGGGGAGGGGGGAGGCGGGAGGAGTAGAGGGGAAGGATAGAGAAAAAATGACAAAATACAAGCCACATCCCCTACTGGAGGAAATTCAAAATCATGTAAGAGAGAGAGAGACAGAGAGACAGAGAGAGAGAGGGAGTGTGAGTGAGAGACAGACAGACAGACAGACAGACAGACAGACAGACAGACAGACAGAGACTCCATAAAGAGCGACAAAAGAAAAGGCAAAAACTATTTCAAGCACAAAGCAGGCACTGAGTAGCCATCATTCTAATCACAGGGCGGGCTGGCAACCAGAACACGTGGTAAGATGACAGGAGGGAAAAAAACATCAGTGACCATCTCTCTGAGAGAGGTGGGGGGGGGGGGGGGGGGGGGGGGGGGGGGGGGGGGGGGGGGGGGGAGGACATACCATGGCAGTAGTAACAGACAGAGTGAGGACGGATGGACAGAAATCTGGGACAGGGGCCAAGAAGGGGGATCTATGGAGAGGGACCTGTGACGAAAGAGAGGGATGGGGGGACAGAGACAGAGCAAAAAGGGGGATCTATGGAAACAGCCCCGTGATGAAAGAGAGATGTGGGACAGACAGAGCAAAAAAGGGGGATCTATGGAAAAACAGCCCCGTGATGAAAGAGAGATGCGGGACAGACAGAGCAAAAAAGGGGGGGGGGATATGGGAAACAGCCCCGTGATGAAAGAGAGATGTGGGACAGACAGAGCAAAAAGGGGGATCTATGGAAACAGCCCCGTGACGAAAGAGAGATGCGGGACAGAACAGAGCAAAAAGGGGGATCTATGGAAACAGCCCCGTGATGAAAGAGAGATGCGGGACAGACAGAGCAAAAAAGGGGGATCTATGGAAACAGCCCTGTGATGAAAGAGAGATGCGGGACAGACAGAGCAAAAAGGGGGATCTATGGAAACAGCCCCGTGATGAAAGAGAGATGCGGGACAGACAGAGCAAAAAGGGGGATCTATGGAAACAGCCCTGTGATGAAAGAGAGATGTGGGACAGACAGAGCAAAAAAGGGGGATCTATGGAAACAGCCCTGTGATGAAAGAGAGATGCGGGACAGACAGAGCAAAAAGGGGGATCTATGGAAACAGCCCTGTGATGAAAGAGAGATGCGGGACAGACAGAGAAGGAAGGGGGGGGGGGGGGGATCTACGGACAGGGACCTGTGATGAAAGAGAGATGCCGTCCAGCTGGATGTTTTGTTCCAAAGTCTGTGATGGAAAGAGCCTATACGGATAATTATAGCAGGTCAGAGAGAGAGAGAGAGAGAGAGAGAGAGAGAGACAGACAGACAGACAGACAGACAGACAGAGTGAGAGAGAGAGAGTGAGAGAGAGAGAGGGGGAAGGAGGGAGGGAGAGAGGGAGAGAGAGGGAGGGAAAGACAGAAAAAGACAGAGAGAGACAGGGAGAGAGAGACAGAGAGAGGAAGGAGAGAGAGAGAGAGGGAGAGAGGGGTGACGGAGGTAGGGAGAGAGAGAGAGAGAGAGAGGAGGGATGGGAACGACAGAGAGAGAGAGAGAGAGAGAGAGAGAGAGGGAGAGACAGAGAGGAGGGAGAGAGAGAGAGAGGGAGAGAAAGATACAGAGGGAGAGAGAGAGGGGTGGAGGAAGAGAGGGGGGGGGCGAGAGAGAGGAGAGAGAGACGGAGGAGAGAGAGAGAGAGAGAGAGAGAGAGAGAGAGAGAGAGAGAGAGAGAGAGAGACGGAGACTCTTTGAAGCTTTGACCACTTTAATGTCATAAACAACAAGTCCTAATGACATGCGGGGGTGGGGGGTGGGGGGCGGGTAGGGGGTGGTAATGCCTCATTTTTGTAAACAGCAGAAGAATACAAAATTAATAAGGAAATTGGGAAACTTAATCGTGTTCTCGCTGTTGGAAAAAAAAGACAACATCCCCACACCCAAATCATCCAGAGAGAGAGGAGAGAGAGAGGAGAGAGAGAGAGCAGAGAGGAGAGAGAGAGAGAGAGAGGTCGCCATCATTGTGGTATATGAAGCTCTTGCCTCACTTCAACTTTTCCTTATCTTCCAATGTCCGTGTCAACTCCATGACTTCTGCTTCCATTTCAATGACTGACGTGTGATGGGTCTGTTAGTGTTCATCGTGCTATGATTGTCCAGATTGACATGACAAGCACATGAAACACTGTCTGCCTGTCTGTTCTGTCGGTCTGTCGATCGGGTTGGTCTCTCTGCTCTGTCTATGCCTCTGTCGCCCTCTCTCTTTAACCTCACTCACTCCTCTCTCTCTCTCTCCTCTCTCTCTCTCTCTCTCTCTCTCTCTCTCTCTTTCTCTTTCTCTCTCTCTCTCTCTCTCTCGTCTGTCTGTCTGTCTGTCTGTCTCTGTCTCTGTCTCTCTCTCTCTGTCTGTCTGTCTCTCTTCTCTGTCTCTCTCTCTCTCTCTCTCTCTCTCTCTCTCTCTCTCTCCCCTCTCTCTCTCTTTTGAAGGCAAAAGTAACACATAAACTCGACTGGGATCCAGTTTACCTTAGGCAATATACTGGGATCCAGTTTACCTAAGGCAATATACTGGGATCCAGTTACCTTAGGCAATATACTGGGATCCAGTTTACCTACGGTAAACATTATTTTGTTGTCTTCAAAGGTATTTTTGTCCCGTAAAGATCGACCATACAATTGCAGGCTGAACTGATGCAGAATTTCAAGTTTAACTCACTGCTGCTCTATGCTGGGATTCAATTTCCTCAATGCTGTCTTCTCTTCTCCTTCATTCTAGTAGCACCATCATGACGTTTATTGCCGCTCCCACACACACATCATCTCATCTTCTCTCCCTGTAGCATCATGGATATGTTCATTGCCATTTCCCCATATACGTCCACCCCAAACTGGAGCTTACGCAGTCAGAACGCTCGCAGTCCGTAGGGCTAAGTCAAGAGGAGGTCTTCATGGAGCATCCCACAAGAGCCGACTCTGTGCTGCTGCTGAGTCGTGGTGACAGTACCTGTCCTGAGCCGACCTAAACAGGACACCACCAACACTGTCCGCCATTGACGATAGCTGCTTACTGACCTAAACAGGACACCACCAAACACTGTCCGCCATTGACGATAGCTGCTTACTGACCTAAACAGGACACCACCAACACTGTCCGCCATTGACAATAGCTGCTTACTGACCTAAACAGGACACCACCAACACTGTCCGCCATTGACAATAGCTGCTTACTGACCTAAACAGGACACCACCAACACTGTCCGCCATTGACAATAGCTGCTACTAACCTAAACAGGACACCACCAACACTGTCCGCCATTGACGATAGCTGCTTACTGACCTAAACAGGACACCACCAACACTGTCCGCCATTGACGATAGCTGCTTACTGACCTAAACAGGACACCACCAAACACTGTCCGCCATTGACGATAGCTGCTTACTGACCTAAACAGGACACCACCAACACTGTCCGCCATTGACAATAGCTGCTTACTTGCAGAGTCAGCTTGATTGAGCATTCCTTGTCCGGAGGGAATCGTCAGGTGCATTCAAGAACAGTTTCATAAGCTGCCCACACTGACCAAATGGAGATGACCTCACTTCAGGCATCGACATGAAGAGGAGATTGGATACGGCAAGCCAGACTGTGGGGGCACCTCCTCTGTCTTCAAAGTTCATGTAGTCTGCTGTCAAGTTTACAAAGCATTGTAGACAATAACAAAAAGAAACAAACAAACAAGACTGTGAGTGCACCCCTCTGTCTACAAAGCTCATGTAGTCTGCTGTCAAGTTTACAAAGCATTGTAGACAATAACAAAAAGAACAAACAAACAAGACTGTGAGTGCACCCCTCTGTCTACAAAGCTCATGTAGTCTGCTGTCAAGTTTACAAAGCATTGTAGACAATAACAAAAAAGAACAAACAAACAAGACTGTGAGTGCACCCCTCTGTCTACAAAGCTCATGTAGTCTGCTGTCAAGTTTACAAAGCATTGTAGACAATAACAAAAAGAAACAAACAAACAAGACTGTGAGTGCACCCCTCTGTCTACAAAAGCTCATGTAGTCTGCTGTCAAGTTTACAAAGCATTGTAGACAATAACAAAAAGAACAAAACAAACAAGACTGTGAGTGCACCCCTCTGTCTACAAAGCTCATGTAGTCTGCTGTCAAGTTACAAAGCATTGTAGACAATAACAAAAAGAACAAACAAACAAGACTGTGTGAGTGCACCCCTCTGTCTACAAAGCTCATGTAGTCTGCTGTCAAGTTTACAAAACATTGTAGACAATAACAAAAAGAACAAAACAAACAAGACTGTGAGTGCACCCCTCTGTCTACAAAGCCCATGTAGTCTGCTGTCAAGTTCACGAAGCATTGTAGACAATAACAAAAAGAAAACAAACAACGTGCACACTGTGAACCTGAGGCTGGTCACCTGGGGGATGTCGGCCTGCCGATACATCCGCTCCCTGTGATTGCTGTGATTGCTTCAGGGCCTCAGTGAAGCTGGTGACCTGGCAGACGTCCTGCCGATGCCATCCGCTCCCTGTGACTGTTTCATGGCCTCAGTGATGCTGGTGACTGGGGAGATGTCCTGCCGATGTCATCTGCTCCCTGTGATTGCTTTGTGGCCTCAGTGCAACCAGCTGTGGTCGACCTGAGCTTCAACATCTGTGCTGTATG
>JADBJO010028450.1:10000-15000 GCA_016801955.1 Conus betulinus | reverse complement strand
ATGATCCACTGTGAGTGGAACATGACATCAGAAAACAGCTTCGTTGTTTATTTTTTGTATTGCTTTTGCTTTTTAAGCGTGAAGATGTTGTCAGTTTGGTGGTTTATGCATAACATTCAAACTTCTGTCTCTTCACTGCTGGTATAGCTGTACAGTCATTTTGTTTTTCTTTTTTTTTTTTTTACCACTCTTTCGTCTTGATAATGTGAATTTCCTGGGCCTGTGAGTTTGGTTCACACGCACCTCCGCCCCCCCACCCCCCCCCCCCCCCCCCCCCACCCACACTCCCACACACCCCCTCCTTAAAAAGGGGCCATACCCTTATTGAATAACTCATCCGTATCCGTTCTCTCTCTCTCTCTCTCTCCTCTCTCTCTCTCTCCTCTCTCTCTCTCTCGTCTCTCTCTCTCGTCTCCCATCTCTCTCTCTCTCTCTCCTCTTCGTTATTTATTATGTGCTCTCAGCTGGTCACGTTTTCACTGGCGGCCTTTGTAAACATACAACGCATGTGTTTCATGCGCCCCGCGCGGCCTGCGCACCACATGCACTCACATTCACGTAGAGACGCACACAGACGCGCGCGAGCAAGCAAGCAAGCGCGCGTGCGCACGCACACACACACACACACACACCACACACACACACACACAAACACACAAACATACATACATACACACATGCTACGCACGCACACATGCGCCACGCGCTCACACACACACACCACACACACACACCACACAACCGCACACGCACACACACGCACGCACGCACGCGCACAGGGGGGGTGGGGGGTGGAGGGGGTGGGGGGGGGGACCACACCACACACACACCACACAACCACACACACAACACACACACACAACACACACACGCACACCACACACACATATATATACGTATCTATTTGAAACCATCAGTCAACGATTCCCATGTCAATTGGGACGCCCAGATGAATCACTCACACTGGGTATCTGACACACTGGTCACTAGGATTCCCACCCCCACCCCCACCCCCCGCACACCAATCCATCAACAGACCTGCATCCTCTCTCTCGCTCTCTCACTCTCTCTCCTCTCTCTCTCTCTCTCTCTCTCTCAATCTGTTGAGTTTAAATTTGTGAATCTAACTGAAATTCATATTCAACACTTATTTCGTATTTTCATGGGTTTGCTGGTCGAAAGAAAATGGATCAGAGTGGTGCGCGACACGTTGTGGGTGTGTGTGTGTGTGTGTGTGTGTGTGTTGTTGTGTGTGTGCGCCGTTTTTTTTATCCGCCATAAGGCAGCCATACTCCATCTTCGGGGGAGGTGGTGCATGCTATGTCGTAACGTGTCATCCATACCAACATCCAAAACTGGCCTTCTCTTTCCGAAAGTGGGAGAGGGATTTTGACGTGTGTGCAAGATGTTATGCGTGGCGTTCACACATGGAACCTCGGTTTATCGTCCTCATTCGAAGGACTGTATGGGAAATGGGGTCAGAACCAATGTTAACTCGAGGGAAAAATCCCCCTGTCCCCCCCCTCCCCACCCCCCCCCCCCCCCCCCCCCCACCCCCCCCCCCCCCCCCACCCCATACTGGGGGTGATAAACAGCTGTTTGGGAATTTGACTTGTGGTCCGAAAATCAAGCGATGGGGTGTGGAGAGTTACCAGCCGTTTTGGTTTTGGCAGATCGCCACAGAAGAAGGCTGAGACATCGAAGTTACAGCACCTTACCAGAGCCGTAGACCCGTCCTAAAAAGGTCTCTGTGTGTGTGTGTGTGTGTGTGTGTGTGTTGTGTGTGTGTGGGTGTGTGTGTGTGCGTGCGGTGCGTGCGTGCGTGCGTGCGTGTGTGCATGTGTGTGTGTGTGTGTGTGTGCGTGCGTGCGTGCGTGCGTGCGTGCGCGCGCGGTGCGTGCGTGCGTAGGTGCGTGCTGCGCGGCGTTCATGCGTGTGTGTGTGGTTTGTGTGTGTGTCTGTGTGTGTCTGTGTGTGTGCGCGCGCGCGCGCGCGTGCGTGCATGCGTGTGCGTCTGTGTGATGTGTGTGTGTGCGCGCTGCGCGCGCGCGTGGCGTGCGTGCGTGCGTGTGCTTGCTTTCAAATCGCTCTTCTATGCAAACTTTGAATCAACATTGTCCATCTAATTAACATCCGCAGAAGAGACAACAAACTCGTACGAAACGTGCTGTTCACATTTCCTAACACAACAAATCAAGCCATCACGCCGTCATCCAAGGCCAGTGCGATTCTCTGGAACCGGCCACACCACCACGTGGGCACCGCAAGACCCTCTCCAGGATACAGTGGAGCGGAGGGGGAGGGGGTGGGTGGAGGGAGGGGGGGAATGGGGCGGAGACTGACCGAAACACTCCATGACAGACGGCGGTGAACGAGGACGCCGGGCATTCATGCCAGCTCAACTCTCTCCCACGCTCCTCACGGAGAACGGAAAGCATGGAGCTTCCTCACTGCCCACACGGTCAGTCACGGTCATCCTGACCACATCTACCATCTACTGATAATGATGATGAATCAGAATGGAAACCCAACGACCTGACGACCATGACTAATTATGGGTACTGAGCTGGCTGTGACGGATGATTAGTAGTAGTGACGGGGTGGAGATGGGGAGTGGGGGAGGGGGGGGGGGGGGGGGGGGGGGGGGGGGATGGTCAGATCACTGGAATGCTGGTCGCATTCACTCACTTTTTTTTTTTTTTTTTCCGAACAAACAGTACGTAGTAGTCATCTGTGTACGCATCCAACCGCACCAGAAAATGGAAAGCAGCAAAATGTTCCTATAGATCATTAAAGTGACTCTAAAACAAGTCATCACGCACGCGCGCACACACACACACACACACAGATCCCTGGAGAAGCCTGTGTGACGGACGAAAGCTTGATTGAATTTGTCCCTGTAGGAAAAATAATTCAGCTTCTTTTTATCTTTATTACTAAGTACCTGTTAAGATCATTTTGTTGTGGTGCAGCGCGCAAATTAACCTGTGAAGTTATAGATAGATGGACAGACGGACACACACACAGACCCACCGACAAACAGATAGATAGAAAGACAGAGAGAGACACAGACCTGCCGACAAACAGACAGATAGATAGATAGATAGATAGATAGATAGATAGATAGATAGATAGATAGATAGATAGATAATCAATAGACGGACAGGTAGATAGATAGATGTGTGTGTGTGTGCGTGCGTGCGTGCGTGCGTGCCTGCCTGCCTGCCTGCGTACGTGCGTGCTCGCACATGTGTGCGTACGTGTGTTCAAAATCGCGTTTTTACCACACAAAACATGGCAACAAACTGTCCATGTAAATCGGTCCCGGCGTGAAGAGACAAGCAAGCCATCCCAAATGTGCTGTTCCATCGTCTTATAACAACACAATAGATCAAGTCCTCCACCACGACCACTACTACAGTCCCTGGCACGTTCTCCGTTCAGTCCGTAAGTGGATCGTTGTATTCTGTGGCACGGCCCCCAAGTGTCAACCAGTCCGCCATGGTGTGATGCAGTTCACACAACCTGCCGTGTAACGTGATCCACACACTCTGGGCTCAGGCACTGGCCACACACCAACAATTAGGATTTTGCTGCAAAGTCACTAACAGGCACTGGCCACACACCAACAATTAGGATTTTGTTGCAAAGTCACTAACAGGCACTGGCCACACACCAAGAATTAGGATTTTGCTGCAAAGTCACTAACAGGCACTGGCCACACACCAACAATTAGGATTTTGTTGCAAAGTCACTAACAGGCACTGGCCACACACCAACAATAAGGATTTTGCTGCAAAGTCACTAACAGGCACTGGCCACATACCAACAATTAGGATTTTGTTGCAAAGTCACTAACAGGCACTGGCCACACACCAACAATTAGGATTTTGCATCATGTCACTAATAGGCACTGGTTACACACCAACAATAAGGATTTTGCTGCCAACTCACTAACAGGCACTGGCCACACACCAACAATAAGGATTTTGCTGCCAAACTCACTAACAGGCACTGGCCACACACCAACAATTAGGATTTTGCTGCCAAGTCACTAACAGGCACTGGCCACACACTAACAATTAGGATTTTGCACAATGTCACTCACTACAAGCACTGGCCACACACGAACAATTATCATTTTTGTACCAAGTCGCTATAGGCACTGGCCACACACCAACAATTATCATTTTTGTACCAAGTCACTACAGGCACTGGCCACACACCAACAATTATCATTTTTGTACCAAGTCACAACAGGCACTGGCCACACACCAACAATTATCATTTTGTACCAAGTCACTACTGGCACTGGCCACACACCACAATTAGGCGTCTGCTCAAAGTCACTACATAATCCATGCAGGCGATTTGAGCTGTAGCATAACTTTGGGCCCAAAATTGATCTTAAACTGATCATAGATCAAATGTACAAATCTCCTCAACCCCTATCCTCCACACACCATTATTTCTCTTTTTTTTTTTTTTTTTTAGGGATTTCTCTCGATGAAATCATTCATAATCTAGAAATACAGGAGTTACCTACCTTACCCCTTACTTGATGTCACATGTCAGGCCTTTGCGTTCACCCACCATCTTATTTTTGCACCAGGTGATTTTCCACAATAAAAATTGTCCCATTCCTTTCATTGTAATCTGGTTGCCTGCAGATCACCTTACAGGAACCTTGATGGGCTCTGACAGAAAAGAAGGCCAATCACCTTTCACAGACAATACAAATTGTCAAAACTATTTCAATGTGCCTGTCTATTAATATTCGATTTTGGGGGCGGGAATAGCTCAGTTGGTAAAGCGCCGGACTCGTGATCCTGGGGTTGCGGATTCGAATTTCTGTACATGGGGATTTTTCCCTCAGAGTTAACACTGGTTCTGACTCCATTCCCCATACAGTCCTTCGCATGAGACTATAAACCGAGGTTCAATGTGTGAACGCACGCACAACATCTTGCACACATGTAAAATCCCATCAGCAACTTTCG
>JADBJO010028450.1:0-5000 GCA_016801955.1 Conus betulinus | reverse complement strand
TCCCACTGTCTCCCGTTATTGTCTTTTCCTACTTTTACCTGTCATTTCTTACTTTGCCATTATCTCCTATTCTTGTCTTTTCCTACTTGTACCTGTCATTCTGACTTTGCCATAATCTTTCTTGTCTTTTCCCACCTTTACTGTCATTTCTTACTTTGCCATAATCTTTTCTTGTCTTTTCCTACCTTTACCTGTCATTTCTTACTTTGCCATAATCTTTTCTTGTCTTTTCCTACCTTTACCTGTCATTTTCTTACTTTGCCATTATCTCCTATTCTTGTCTTTTCCCACCTTTACCTGTCATTTCGACTTTGCCATATTCTCCTTTTATTGTCTTTTTCCAAACTTTGATTCTTTTGCCTTACTTTTTGCCTAACTTACCTGTATTGTGCACATGTCCCTCAATCACAGTATGTGTGTGTATGTGTGTGTCTGTATGTGTGTGTGTCTGTGTGTCTGTCTGTCTGCCTGTCTGTCTGTGCGCGCGTGCATAAGTGTGCCCCGTAGTTCTGTGTATATGTGTGTGTGTGTGCGCGCGCACGCGCGCGCGTGCGTGCGTGTGTGTGTGTGTGTGTGTGTGTGTGTGTGTGTGCGTGCGTGAGTATGTGCATGCATGTGTGTGTATGCGTGCGCGCGCGCGCGCGCGTGTGTATGTGTCTGCGTGCATGCGTGAGTATGTGCGTGTGTATGTGTGTGTGTGTATGCGTGCGTCCGTGAGAGAGACAGACAGACAGACAGACAGACAGAGACAGAGACAGACGAAAGGACGGCGATAGATTGCGGGGGTGAGGGGGATTCATTCATTCATGGACGCAGTGAGAGAGACGACCATGAGCCGTTAGCCCCTTATCCCAGCCGAATGGGCCATTCAACTCGCTCATGATCGTGGCCCAGAGTGGACGACGTTTTGTGTCGGCGATGACAGCAGTCCTAGCCAATACCGACGGCAAGGAAATGGGTCTTTCTCACTGGGAACAAAAAGCTTGTAGCAAAGCAAGCTCGGACTGGAAAGCACCTGCTGTTGGCTGTCTGGAATACGTACCGACCAGATCACCTGCACGGGTAGTAGATATATATCCACCCCGTTCAGTACCGGCAGATCCCGTCTCCGATTGCTTCCTCAGCCAATGCATGCATTTTTTTTTTTTTTTTTTTTTTTTTTTTGCATTTCCAAAATCTGTTCATTGGGTCAAATGATAGAGTCGTTACGTCTTTTATTAACGACATTTTGTCGCGAACTTGACCTCTCTCTCTCTCTCTCTCTCTCTCTCTCTCTCTCTCTCTCTCTCTCTCTCTCTCTCTGTCTCTCTTCTCTCTCTCTCTTTTTTCTCTTTTCCTTTTTCTTTGTATGTCGTGTGGTTGTACGTCAATGTAATGCAGCGTACCTTTTATTTTTCCTTTTTTATTTTTTTTTTTTTTTTTTTTTTTTTTTTCTTTTTTTCTTCTTTTTTTTTTTTTTGATCAAGTGTCAGCTTGCACATGAGCATGTTAGCAATCTGTGTCAGCGCTCACGTTCAGCGAGAGTGACCCCGCCGTTTTCATGGGACAGATGTCGCTGTGGCGCACGACCGAAACAAGTTTGCTCCGTCACAGTCGTTGTCACAGTTCAATGAGATGAGAGAGAGAGAGATTGAGAGGAGAGAGAGAAGAGAGATTCTGAGGGAGAGGAGAGAGAGAGAGAGAGAGAGAGAGAGAGAGAGAGAGAGGCAGAAAACAAACAGACAGACAGACAGACAGACAGACAGACAGAGAAGGAGACAGAGACAGAGAGAAAAAAAAAATGAATGAATGATGAATGATGGTTTAATTGTATAGGGCCTCAGCCCCTCATGAAGGGGTCAATGTACAATACATAAAGCTTCATCGTACCAATTCAAAACAATCACATTATCAACGACTATGCCAATCATTTCATCAACACAGTGAAGTAGCCATTTCTCTATTGTTTTAAAAGCCTTATACAAAAGCAACGAAAAATTGCATTAGCATCAGGTTTAGTGCATGCCACCAATAAACTCAGTATAAACAAACAAGGTTCTCGATAATATCTAGGCTCTCCAGAAAGATTTGACACAGAGATAGAGAGAGAGAGGAGAGAGAGAGAGAGAGAGAGAGGAGAGAGAGAGAGAGAGAGAGGGAGGAGAGGGGAGGGGAGAGAGAGAGAGAGAGAGAGCAAATGCCAAAACAGGTGTGAAACGGTGCGCCTGGAATGCGGACAATCGATATCCTGATCGTTATCCTGATGTACGCTTTAATTAAGTCAAACATCCGACTCTTCGCATTTGTCTGTGTGCCTCAAAAGGTAAGAAGAAAAAAAACTCTCTTTGCAATGAAAAGAGAGGCGTTATCCTTCCCTGATTTTGTCCCGGAACCTGGGGGTATTTGCAATTTTATCACTCTTGAGAAGAAGAAGAAAAAAGAATTTTAAAAAAAAAAAAAAAAAACCCACAACGTCAAAAAGCCCACACGCGTAAGTTAGTAATACCTGTACGTTATTAGTAGTGAAAAGGGGGTCGTTATTAACAGTGAAAAAGGGGGGGGGGGGGGGGGGGGGGAGGCAGTGCTGAGTTCTCATGCCCTATCAGGATGTGATTCTAAGTTCCTGTGATACCTGTAGCAAGGTGGGGGGGGGGGGGGGGGGGGGGGGGGGTCAGCAACACCTTCACAAGTTACCCATGCTTCCAGGACACTTCCGTGCTCTTGGGGCACATTCGTTCCCAGCTGACACACAACGGCAAGTCTGGAGCACTTTGTTTGCTGCCTGCAGGTCGTTCTAAGATGAGGATGGTCAAGCAGGTGCGCTTTGACCTGCCGAGGGAGAAGTCTGACCGTGAGAGGACCTCTGCTGACCAGCTAGCTACTACGGCACTGACTTCAGTCTGCTAAGTTCTTGCCAGTCTTTGACACTGACTTCAGCCTGCTGTAGTCTTGCCAGTCTTTGGCACTGACTTCAGCCCTGCTATGTTCTTGCCAGTCTTTGGCACTATTTCAGCCTGCTATGTTCTTGCCAGTCTTTGGCACTGACTTCAGCCTGCTGTAGTCTTGCCAGTCTTTGACACAACTTCAGCCTGCTGTGTTCTTGCCAGTCTTTGGCACTGACTTCAGCCTGCTATGTTCTTGCAAGTCTTTGCACTGACTTCAGCCTGCTATGTTCTTGCCAGTCTTTGGCACTGACTTCAGCCTGCTATGCTCTTGCCAGTCTTTGGCACTGACTTCAGCCTGCTGTGTTCTTGCCAGTCTTCCCTACAGATTCACATGAAGCCTGCCAACTGTCAGACAGATTAGAGTCTCCTGCTTTTTTTTTTTTTAATTTCTACGCTTTGGGTGAAGCTAAAATATGAATTTTTTGTATTGTAAATTACATTATTTGACTTACAGTTAGTGGAAAAAAGGGGAGTATTTTACCCGTAATATATATACCAGCTTTGTTCAAATATGACGTGGAATAAACACACAGATGATTCATTTGCCTAGACTGTGACTCTAACACTTTGTTCACGAAGGACTCATGTAACTGCAGGTCATACGTTTTTCAAGCAAGCTGGTGCAGACGTGACTTGTAGCAACACGCGTGATCTGATGTCATGCATGAGCTGACAATATAGTACGTGCCTTATCCTATGATGACTTTATCTATTAAATAGGAGTACCCTATGATGTTCATCTTTTGGTGCTGAGTTGGCAGATTTGCTTCATTTTTGCATAGTCAGAATTTACCTTGGGGAGGGGGGGGGGGGGGGGGGGGGGGGGGGGAGGAGGTTGGTGGATAATAGGAGACTGGGCTTGATTTTGGTGAGACCAAGGTTTATAAATGTTCGTATTTTCCTTGCAGCGTTCACACATAAAACAGGTATTTTTCATCTTTTTGTCACCTCCCACTTTCGCTTCTGTTTGAAAAAAAAAAAAAAGTTGTAAGTTCTGTGTTGGTAGGCTGACTGCAATGCAGTTTGGTAACTAAGGAAAGGATTCGATCCATTCAGGAGCCATAAAAAAAAAAAAAAATTGGCAGCACAGAAGAAAAGTCAGACTAAACACTAACGCCAAAAACTCGCACAGAACCATTGCAAAGCATAGCCTTTGTTTGTTTATTTGTTGACTTGTCCGAAGAATATGCTACGAAGTCACACTCGGGAAGACGCAACATACTAGGTTAAAACGTTATCAGCAGCTGCGCACTTTCTCCGATTTCAAGTGAATTTCAACACTGTATAATACTTTGTTGATCGGGCAACTTGAAGTTCCATTTGGCGTTCAGAGGCGTGGAGATAATTCCCATTTGTTCATAACGTAAACAGACCATGAACTAGGATCAAAGTCTGAACACTACCCCATTCGTTCGCTTCTTCTTCTTCTTCTTCTCCTTCTCCTTCTCCTCCTTCTTCTCTTCTCCTTCTCCTTCTTCTGCTTCTCCTTCTTCTTCTTCTCCTTCTTCTTCTTCTTCTTCTCCTTTCTTTTTCTCCTTCTTCTTCTACTTCTTCTACTTCTTCTGCGTACGCAGGCTTGATACTCCGGCGGACACCCCCTACACGGACAGGCAAGTATTAAAACTCATCTACCCAACATAGGGAGTGGGTTTTTTTGTGTGTATGACCGTTTTTAACCCGCCATTAAGGCAGCCACACTCCATCTTCGGGAAAGGGTGCATGCTATGTGTAACGTGTCATCCACACCAAAGGCTAAACTGGCCTCTCTTCTGAAGTTGCTGATGGGATTTGACGTGTGTGCAAGATGTTAGGCTTGCGTTCACACTCGGAACTCAGTTTATAGTCTCATTCGAAGGACTGTATGGGAAATGGAATCAGAACTAATGTTAACTCCGAGGGAAAAAAAATCCCCCTGTACCGAAACGGCCCGGCGGAGATTCGAACCTGCAGCTCTTCGATTACGAGTCCGGCGCTCTACCAACTGAGCTATTCCAGCCCCCCGTTCGGTTCAAAACTGTGGGTTCGAAAAACGGTGGATCCTGACTCCCAAGAGCTTCAACCGATCGTTTGTAGATC
>JADBJO010028449.1:17500-20131 GCA_016801955.1 Conus betulinus | reverse complement strand
AACAAACAAAAGACGGGTGTACGCACACTTCAGTCATCATATGAGTCTGATCAAACTGCCAATCCTGTCCCCCACCCACCCTCCCCCATCACTGTCTTTCCATCCCATCAGAACCGTGTAGATTCCTCTTTTGAGGGCTGGGAGGACTGATCACAACCTGGGGATGGTTCACCCGTCTGCTGGCGTTCCCGTGGACTGTCAGGCTTGACAGGGGAAGATGACTGATGGACTCTGGCATGGCTGGTCTCCATTGGATGTTGCTGTCCGGACATCCTTCCCTCCTTCGGCCAGTGGCCCGTGTCCGGAAGAGGATCCCGGTAGCTAGGCCAGGGTCTGTTGCGGCGGGGGTCAGGTGGTGGGCCACGAAAACTGCCTCGGTGTTGCTCGTCCTCTGTTGACTGGAGTTTCTCGGTCTTCTGTCGTCATGGTCCAAATTTGCTGTGGGTGGGTCTGAATCTGTCGGTGGCTGTAGTGTGGGCAGCTGGTTCCTCTAGTACACTAAGATTTCCTTGAAGTATTTTCACGATTTTGTTGTTTTTGAGTTGGGCGTAGGTGCCATCTTTAGTCCAGCAGTTCTGAACGTTAACATTGTTTTTTCACTTCTTGTAATCTCTTCATGTTAAGAGGAGTAAGGTAGACGAATCTTTCACAGTGTCAAAAAAAGGCGTCGAGAAGTCGGTCTCTTCAATTAACCCTATTAGACAATACTGTTTTACCCGTGATTAAGTTGTTACTAGTAAATGAATGAAAGTATGAACAATGTATATCAGCGTAATGGGTAGCTTTTCAATTAAAATGGCGCGGTAAAATTTTATCATCATCATCATCATCATCATCATTACTATATTATCATTATTATCAACTTCATAATCATCATCATCATCATCATCATCATCATCATCATCATCATCATTATTATTATTATTATTATTATTATTATTATATATCGGTATTGTTATTGTTACTGTCGTTGCTATAGTTTGTAAATATGATATATATTTTCATGGAGAGCAGGGTTTCAAAATCTCAGGAGTCCTCTCCATGAATTAGGACGCCTGAAAATTCCTCTCTGGACACCAGCTTCACAAAGCTTGGAGAACCATCCATGAGACCACAGCCACGAAACCTGAGGAGTCTTCCCCGTGGGCACCTGGTTTAAAAGCCTAAACATTCCTGTCTAGACACCAGGTTTTCAGTTTTAGTTTCATCGATTGTCACCTCTCGTTCGAACTAATTCATATACTTCGATCACTTCTCCTGTTTGTCTCCAAAGTTCAAATCCTATTTGGACTTTGGAGACGAACAGGAGAAGCAAAGCTAAGTGGCTACATCTTCTTGTCACTGTCCTAAATGTTGTTTTTTCACCTGAAGAAGACCCAAGAAGTCGAAATGCGTTGTGTCTTGGCCTGTACTCTGTTCGTCTGTGTCCTTGGCGGTAACTATCCCCCCTCTCTTTCCTTTTAGTCCATATCCACTACATCATATTAACTCCAGAGACAGCAGGACAACACGTATAGACACGGAGAGGGAAAATAGGGAGGGAGAGGGGAGATGTTCACTTTTTTCCTCTTGACAAATCTTAAATAAATGTCAGCGAACCGCCCAGAGAAACTTGGACAAACGAGTCACAAGACAAAACACAACACGTTTCGACCTCTTAGGCCTTCTTCAGGTGTGAAACAAAAACGAACAAAATAACGAAAATGCACTTAGCTTTGATCGCTTCAGATCGCTTCAGAGTTGAGCGCAAGGAAGAAGGCGTTGAATGAGAATGAGGCTGTTGGAAGGGAAATAATGTGTGAATCAAAGTCGTAATGATGATAATAAAATTACTGATAGGAATACTGATAGTGGTCAACATTTTTTTTTTTAAAGACAAGATTTCTACCAATCTTGGTGTCAATAAGTATGGGTATGGGAGAAAGGAGAGTGGGTTAGAGGATTCTTCAACAGCAGGGTTGCCGTGGCAACAGTCCCAGAGGCGAAGGCGATGGTGAAGTCAATGCTAGTGGTGGTAATATCAATACTAGCAATATTATTACTGAATGGTACTGCTAACAACAATGGTGAAAGTTAAGGTAATAAAAGCTTGATACAGAAATATATATTTAGAAAATACATTTTGATAATAATCAAATAAATAGATAAATGAAACATAAAAAAAATGAATAATAATAATGATAATAAATGCATAAATAAATAATTGAAAAATAATGGTTATAGAATAAATACATGAAATTAAAAATAAATAAAAAATAACTATGTTTAAATTTATGGTACTAAATGTATTAATTCTGATAGTAAGGAGGAAAACAAACAAGCAAACAAAAAACAACAACAACAACCAAGGGGAGGAGGGAGAGGGGAGGACAGGAAGAACACAAAGGAAACAGAAGATAGAAGTTATGGGAAGGATGGAATCCAATAGGTATATTAATAATTACAGTAATAGTTTTGCTAATAATTGTGAATGTAACTCTACAGTAATGGTAGTGATGCTATAGGAGGCTAGAAAAAGAGGTAAGCTGAAATGTTAGAAATATTTTAAAGAATAATGATTACATCAATGAAAGTAGTAGTAAATATCACATTTGTAATACTAGTTATGAAGTTGTAAGAAAAGGTATACAG
>JADBJO010028449.1:0-7500 GCA_016801955.1 Conus betulinus | reverse complement strand
ACAGCCTCTGTCAGTCTTTCAAGAAAGCGAGCAGACTATTAAGCTCATTTGTGTGTGTTTTGTGTGTGTGTGTGTGTGTGTGTGTTGTGTGTGTGTGTGTGTCCCACGTCGGCCAAAACGGACATTTATGGCAATGTCTATTCATGCACTTAAGACAGCCTTCTCAAATTTGTTTGTTGATTAGATAAGACATGCAGATACTGCTCGCAAAAAATCAAGGTCAAAGGTCAAGGTCAAAGTCACGCTGATTGTTGAACACCCATTTCCTTTTTCCTGCAATATTTTCCAAGGTCAAGGTCACGCTGATTGTTGAACACCCATTTCCTTTTTCCTGCAATATTTTCCACATCTTTTAAGCTAGATTTTCCAAACGTGCTGCACAGGAGCATAGCCTTGGGAAAAAACAAATGACAAACCGGACTAATTGTGTTGTTTCTGTTAGCTTCATTAACCAACATGGGCCATCTCTCGTCTGGGTTGTCATCTCTGGTAAACAAGTGCAGTGAATACAAACTAAAAGTATATATAACATACAACATTGAAAATTATAAATTACGAGCCAAATTGAAAAACGCAAGGAAAAAAAACTACATCGACATCATAGAGTATATTCACCCATCCACACACACCTATACCTACACAGATGAGAGACTGTGACAATTTGTGCAGCAGTGATTTTTAAAAAACAGCTTTCATGTGCATAAATTGTCACAACTGTGACATTTTTTTTTCAAAAATTCTGACAATTTGTGCAGTGAATAACTGCACAAAATGTCGTTGTTGTGACATTTTGTGCAGTGGTGACACTTTTGTGCGGTAATAGTCCACCATCTTGGATATACCCCTTGTTCAAACAAGGAGTAATCGAATGTAACCAGTCTATGACAAAGTTAGACTGGCAACAGCTTTCATTAGTTCACGTATAATTCCATCTGTACCGGCAGCTTTGCAAGATTTCTTCTTTCTCAGAACAATCAAAAACTTCTTCTTTGGATATGGGACGGTTTAGATTGCCATCATTGTAATCTGCTCTATCGATGTCATTTTAATTTCCCAGATCATTATGAGAACTAGTGTATCCTTCATGCAGATATGTGAAATGCTGAAAACATGCTTCTAGGCGTATACTATTCACGGGTTGTTTTATTTTTTCGAAAAGATTGTGAACACAGCAGCACCTACCAATACACACATATATACCCCCCTTCCCCCCCGTCTCAACCCCCCCCTCCCCCTTAAAAAGTCTCGGTTTGTTTACAGATTGGAGTAATTCTGTTAGTACAACATCATTTGTATTGTTTTTCCTTTTCTTTTTAAACGATATTTATATTCTCACTTAGCTTAGCAGTAGGCCACATGGCATGGTTTGACAACAAATGTCGAAATTTCTTTAATAGATATGGACATTTCTTTTGTTAGCTCGGTATTCTGTATTAAATCAGACGTCTTCCTTCTGACATTTTTCTTATACAAACCTGTGTCTTCATGCATTTTCTACAGTCGCTTTTACATTACGATTAAACACATTTAATACTTCTTTAATATATATACTGACCAGTCTTCCAGCCTCGTACATGCACAATCGCATTATTTTAGTTCAACAGCGCCTGATCCTTACTTATAAGGACACATACTTATGACATGGGGAAGTAAACTCCAGTACCAAGGACATGCAGTCCTATTCAATGCTCCCACAAACACACATTTTGCAACAGTAAGAATGATAGAAAACAAATCATAAGTCTAAACAGTCAACGTTGCCAAACTTCAGCACCAGAGACATCCGGTCCCATTCAATTCTCTCACAAACACATTTTACAATTATAAGAAAGGATAGAAACAAATCACAAGACACAATAGTCAATAACACTGCCAAACAAATCACAGGACATAATAGTCAATAACACTGCCTAACTACAGTACCAAAGACATGCGGTCCACTTCAATTCGCTCACAAACACACATTTAAGACTATACGAAAATATCGAAAACAAATAAGAAGACAAAATGGTCATTAACACTGACTAATTTCAGTACCAAATGCATGCGGTCCTATACAATGCTCTCACAAACACATATTTTTCAACTATAAGAAATGAAAGAAAACAAAATCATAAGACATAATATTCATTAAGTCTGCCTAACTTCAGTACAAGAGACATGTGGTCCTATTCAATTCTCTCAAAAAACACACATTTTCAGACTATAAGAAATTATAGAAAACAGATCAGAAGACATAATAATCATTAACACTGCCTAACTTCAGTACCAAAGACATGCAGACCTTTTCAAATTCCTATTCAATTCTCTCAAAAAAACACATTTTTACAACTACAAGAAATGATAGAAAGCAAATCATAAGACATGATAGTCATTAACACTGCCTAACTTCAGTGCTAGATATGCGGGTCCTATTCAATTCTCTCAGAAAGCGACATTTTACAACTATACGAAATTAAAGAAAAACAAATCATATGACATAACAGATATTAACACTGCCTAACTTTAGTACCAAAGACATGCAGTCCTGTTCAATTCTCTCACAAACACACACACATTTTATAAATATAAGAAATGACAAAAACAAAAAAAAAATAATAAGACATAAACACTCATTAACACTGCTTAACTTCGGTACCACAGACATGCAGTCCTATTTAATTCCTCACAAACATGTTACAATTATAAGAAATTATAGAAAACAAATCATAAGACAATCATCATTATCACTGCCTAAAGTCAGTATCAAAGACATGCAGTCCTATTCAATTCTCTCTCACAAACTCATGTTTCACGACAATCAGAAAAGATTGGAAAAAGAAATGGTAAGACATAATAGTCACTAAAACTGCCTAGCTTCAGTACCAAAGACATGTTGTCCTATGCAGTTCTCTCACAAGCATACATTTTAAAAACTATAAGAAATAATACATAACAAATCATAAGACATAGTAGTCATTAACACTACCTAAATCAGTACCAAAGACATACGGTCCTATTCAATTACCTCTCAATCACTCATTTTTCCAACTATAACTTATGATCAAAAACATACTGTAAGCCATAATAGTCATTAAAAACTGCCTACTTTAGTGTCAGAGACTTATTCAGTTCTCTCACCAACACAGGTTCTACAGCTTTATGATATGATAGATATGAAATCACAAGACGTAATAATCAATAAAACTGCCTAACTTCAGTACCAAAGACATGTGGTCCTATTTAAAACTCTCACAAACACACATTTTACAACTGCAAGAAATGAGAGAAAAACAAATCAGAAGACATAATAGCCATTAACACTGCCTAATTTTCAGTACCAAAGACCTGTGGTCCTATTCAATCCTCTCACATACACACATCTTACAAATATAAGAAATGATAGAAAACAAATTATAAGACACAATAGTCAGTAACACTGCTTACCATCAGTACCAAATACATGCGGTCCTATTCAATTCTCTCACATTTTACAACTAAAAGAAATGATAAAAAAAAACAAAAATAATAAAAACATAATACTTATTACCACTGCCTAACTTCAGCACCAAAAACATGCCGTCCTATTCAATTCTCTCTCGCAAACACACATTTTACAACTAACAGAAATATCAGAAAACAAAACAAAAAAGACTAAATAGTCATCTACACTGCTTAACTTTAGTACCAAAGACATACAGTCCTATTCCCGCATATTACAACGACAAGAATTGATAGAAAACAAATCATAAGACACAGTAGTCATTAACACTGCCTAACGTCAGTACCAAAGATATGTTCTCCTATTCAATTATCTCAGAAAACATACATTTTACAACTAAAAGAAATTATATTAAAAAAAAAAAACATAATACTCTCATTAACACTGTCCTAACTTCAGTACCAAATACATGCAGCCCTATTCAATTCTGTTACAAATACACATTTTACGACTAAAAGAAATGACAGAATACAAAGCATAATACTAGGTAGCCATTAACACTGCCTAACTTCAGTATCAAAGACAGACGGCCCTATTGAATTATCTAACAATCACACATTTTACGACTATAAGTAATGACAGAATACAAATCATAAGACATAATGATCATTAACACTGCCTTACATCAGTACCAAAGACATGCGGTCCTATTCAATTCTCTCAACAACACACATTTTACAACTAAAAGAAATGATAGAAAACAAATAACAAAAGATAATAGTCATTAACACTGCCTCTACTGTCAGTCGCCGGTACACATACCACTTATAAAAGACACAGTCCAATACAGTATGCATATTAAGCAGCAGCTTTCCCACAATTTGCAGGACATGATCTGAGTTTCGAAGATGCAGAGGCCCACCTTAATATTCATCATTGTATGTGGACATACTTTCCTCAAAAAGACTAGAGACAGTTGAAACTCTATGTTTAAAATTACTCTTAAACTAAATTCTAATGAATCGTTCTTCAACATGAAAATATGATGAGAATCAATGCCGCATTTCTGCCTAGTGGTTGCCACAGGGAATGATAGCCTACCTGGGTTTTCGCAGAGAGAAAGCTTAGATGAACATCATCTCAAATCTTCTTCTGTATTTACCCGGCTTGTCTCACAGACAGCTTAAAGCAACAAAATATCAAAGCTCCTTTGTCTTTATCTGCCCGGCTTTTGTCTCACAGATAGCTTGACACAATAAAATCGCAAAGCTCCTTTGTCTTTATTTGGCCGGTTTTCATATATATTTATAAACATCTCTCTAAGCTCGGGAAAGAAGGAAAAAATGGGAAACACAAACACCAATAAAAACTTAATGATGCATATTTTCACTGTTATGTTCCCAGCTTTCCCCCCCCCCCCCCCCCACGTTCACCTTTTTTTCTTCTCTCTTTTTGGAGTCGACCTCCCCCAATTCGAAGGCCTTCATACAGTACCAAGGGTATGAATGGCTGTTGGTTTAAACAGTCTCGAACCGTATGCAGTCTGGCCCTAGGGCGACGCCAGGCTAATGGTCTTCATATGTGCAGGCGTTCCCTACATGTACGGACACATCCATTGCCCTTCCCTGGTACGAGGCTCTGTCAGGGCGACCGCTTATGACCCCTCAACACTAAGAATACCATCCTATGGGTTCTCAAAATACTTTGTCTCGCTTGCACCTTGGGGATCTTTGGGGTGCAGGCTTCGGGACTTAAAACTGGATCCTCTCACAACAATAGTCGGCGCAGCAAAAGAGGTGAGATAAGAAGAAAGTACGTACGTTGGAATACAACAAATGCTGAAAGACTATCCAAGAAAGATTTCAGGATTTGTACTTGGAACTGCTGTAGTGCCAGAACGAGGATCTGAACAACTGAAAAACCAGTATGTGACTTTGATGTTCTGTGTCTACAAGAAACCAGAAGTGCCGTCCACAGACCATTACAATTGGATGAATTCATAATATTCCAAAAGCATGATGGACGACGACTAGCTATGACAATAAGAAAAAACAACTTCAGAAACACACTGCCCAGGACAGACTTGGAAAAATGGTGTGCAGCACACGTGAACTAATGGGTGTGAGGCTAGAAAGACCGGATGGTAATCAGGAAAGCCTTGTACTGACCAATGCATACAGATATCCAGGTACCCACACATCAAAACGGATTGGACCTTTCTGGAGAAAATAAGAACATAAATTTGAAGACTCTGTTATACCATGTGGAGATCTTAATGCAGGCTCAAAATTGCGGGATCAACATGGTACCAATCCTCAAGGAATTGCACTGGAAGTGATGTTGGATGAAGTACTTCTTAGCGCACTGGCATTATCATTCCAACACATACAGGGAGGCTGGGTGACACTGACAGTGTCATTGACTTTGCACTCATTGGACTGTTACGGATGGGGTGCTTGGTGCATGTGTGTCTGACTCTCCCAGAAATATGGATGTGTATTCATGCCTTCCTACCACACACACACTCAACCGCACATAGACAGCCAGGCAACACGCATGCACACCAACTCTAATACACACGTGCACACACACACACGCACACACACACACACAAAAGAACGTGTGTGCGTACGCTCGCTCGCTCCTACGCACATACATATAACTATGCGTGCATGTGCACGTCCAGACCCACACGCGTGCGCACATGCACGCATACACATGAACGCACAAATGCATACAGACACATGCATACACGCTCACAAACAAAGACACACACATATATACAGATATATGTACACATATATGTGCAGATACGTATGTGTGCTCACACAAAACTACAAATTACACACACACACACACACACACACACACACACACACACACACACACACACACACACGCACATGCACTTCCATCACACGCACACACACACACGTGAACATACATGCAGGCACACACACACACACACACACACACACACACACACACACACACACACACACACACACACACACACATACGCGCACACATACACACACGCACACGCACAAACACACACACACACACACACACACACACACACACACACACACACACACCACACAGACACACACACACACACACACATGCTCCCATGCACACTCATGGGTCCGTGCCCACACATCCGCTACACACATGTGTGTACATTCACTACACACACATACGGAAAAAAAAAAAATGCTAGGTAGGCACTCAAGTTCTGTCCAATGCATTGGGCTAGTGCGTAAGTCAGACATCTCCGAGTCGTAGCCACGAGACCCTCTTCTTCAATTCTCTCATCATAGTTGTTCATGCATTTATCCATCCGCTTAAACTCATGCGTAATGTGGTCTCTCAAAACTTAGTGGATGTGGTGTAGTAGTAGCGTATATGGACTAGTCGGCACATGCAGTGTGACGCCTCCTTGATAAAACTGAAACTGAGACTGAAATTACTGCACACTATCACATCGACATCATTTTGGGTAAAAGGTAAACAATCGCACAGAAGTTCTTCCAAAAAAGAAACTCCATTTTCTGTATCAAAATGAGAATGATATGGCCAGTCTTCTTGAGGATAGTTAACTAAAATTAATTTCGGACCAGCCACGCTCCTGCTTCAAATTCAACAAGTCCATTGTCAGTATCATGGTGTCTTTCTGGCATCGATAAAGAGGTAATTCAAAACTTACCTAGCATATTTAACGTGACTTCTGGCTTTCTTAAGGTCAGGTGTTAATTTCTTTCTAATGTCTCACATCCTAGTCGAGATGAAAATGATGATTCCTTGTAGTTTACGTTCTGCTTTAACAATGGAAGGAATTAGCAGTGCCTCAGAGGCGACACTCTTGTTGCGCCTGACAACCCAAAAGTACTGATTCAGTATCAAAAAGCACACGTAATGTCTACTTTTGTGATGGTGTGGAGGGGTAAGGACTGTGCAGGTGAAGACAGGCACATGATGATAAGTGCAGGAACCAAGGGACAGCAGCCAGTCAAGAAGACGCAGAGGACAAAGCGGAGTTTCTTCATACCCTGCCTCGAGCGCATACTCGGAACGGA
>JADBJO010028448.1:10000-15000 GCA_016801955.1 Conus betulinus | reverse complement strand
ATTACTTAAAAACCTTTTTAAACTGATAGAACAATACAGACGAAGGTAGGAAATGTATATTTCTAATGAAAGACATATCCAGATGGGAATCCCGCAAGGAGCTGTGATAGCTCCTATCCTGTTTAATATTTTGATCCATGATCTTCCTAAATCATTATCAAAAACTGTTGAACTAGTACAATATGCGGATGATATCTGCATATGGATGAAAGTTACTTTAAAAAACGTCACACACCAGTTTAGATCAATCAACTATATTAAAAAGTTATATCAAAATGAACTAGATAAAATTAGTAAGTACATGACTGAAAATGGATTGGCCCTTTCAGCTGAAAAATCGCATATGGTTCTGTTCAATACTGGCTATGATCCTGATCCTTTGCCCTCATTTCAAATAGATGGATTGTGCCTTGAATATAAAAAAGTGTAAAATTTTTAGGAGTAAATTTAACTTCTAAATTGAGCTGGAATTATCACATACAAACAATTCTAACAAAAGGTAAGAAAACATTAAACTTCTTGAAAATGGTGAGTCAACAATCCTGGGGTAAAGACAGTAAAGTATTAACACATTTAGCTACTGCGCTTGTACGATCAAAACTATCCTATGCCCAGGAGACATTTTTTTCAGCCCCAAAATATTTAATTAAAAAGTTACAGAGATATCGATAGTAAAGCTTACAAGATAGCTCTTGGTGTCCCGGTTCATGCATCAACTTTAAAAACTTATATGGAGATCGGAATATTACCTTTTGAAGAAAATATGAAACTTGCATCTGCAAAATATATTTTAAGAAGTCATACACTACAAAATCTTAATACCAGTGAAACTGAATTAAAATCAGAAATAAATTTTCCTAAACGGGCTCAAAAAATTGATTCTCTAAAATCGATAGCCTCATACACATCTGACTTATTTACAAAAGCAGGCACTGCACCTCAAAACGTAGCTCCTCGGGTGTCTTTTAGCACTATCCCGGAATGGGAACTTAGTAGAGCAAATTATGACATAGACTATACAAGTTTAAGAAAAAGTGATGGACCCTTGTTGCCAACGAATGTTAAAGTCACATATAAATGAAACTTATATAAATCACCTTAAAATCTATACAGATGGTTCTGTACTAGACAATCATTTCATTTGTCTGGTTCAGCATTCATATTTCCATCCTTAAAAATAGAGAAAGGTTACCACCACCTTGGAAAGAATATTTCCATATTTACTGCGGAACTTGTTGCCATTATTATGGCATTAAACTTTCTTCTTGATTTTCGATTTCCTGTATTTCAAATACTACTTTGTGTTGATTCAAAAAATCAGTCCTACAAGCTCTAAAATTTTCGAACACAAGTGTGAGAGCAGAACTTATATCAGAAGTGTACCACTTAATTCATTTTTTTTTGCATTTACGTGGTTCTTATGTCGATTTTTGTTGGGTTCCCATCTCACTGTGGATTACCTGCGAATGAAAGGGTAGACAAATTAGCCAAAAAGGCTGCTATCACTGAAACTGATTTAACAAAGATATGCATTCCTTTATCCCTTACATGAGAGTTATAGTCTTTTTTAAAAAGACGCAGCCTGGAACTCTATTTCAAAGAAGGGAAAAGGCACCAAAAAAAAAAAGGATATTATTTAACAAGATATCAGCAAATAAAACAGGTATGAAGAATCTCTACCAAGAGAGGATTTAAAAAGTTTGATTTTTAGATTGAGGCTTAATGCCTTTAAAACCAAATTCTGTAAACATGTGACTTGTATTTGTGGCCAGCAAATCACTCCGTTCCATCTACTATTTTTGTGCGATAGAATGAAACCCTATTTACCTGCTTGGTTGTTGAACACTGAACCGTCGATGTCAGTCTTTGAAGACATCATCTCTGACGAATCGAACATTTTTGAAGTTGTTCAAGGACTGATCAAGAGCCCAGTTGGACATTTTACTTTAACGTCTATGTTATTTTCTTAATCTTGGTGTTAGTTGCTTATTTAGTGTTTCTTTGAAAGTTTTACACACACACACACACACATAACACTTACATACTGTCTAAGATCACTGTTAGGTGGATAGACATTAAATTAAAGAACGAACGATTAAAGAACACACACACACACACACTCACACACACACACACCTAAATGCACGCCCCCCCCCCCCCCCCCCCCCTCGCGCTGCCCCCCCCCCCCCCCCCCCCCCCCCCACAAACACATGCATGCATGCATACACGAACGCACAAACAGACAAATGTGCACGCACATATATACATATTGTGTTGGTCATTTACAAATAAAACCATCCATACATATATACACAGTAAGTAAAACATATTAGAGTCTTTTACCGAGGAGTAATAAACATGCAACAGACACACTAGGAAACACTTTGACCACGTCACCCCTACCTCACCCCCAGACCAGCAAGATACACATTACAATGTGAAATGCCTCAGACAGCATCATCACACATTGGAGTGAAAGTAAACAAGCAGATAAGCACAGTGTGTTCATATAGAACTTCTGGTTTTTATTACAAGTAGCATAGTTTGTTCATGAAAAAACAAACAAACAGACAAAAACAAAACAAAAAAAACAACTCTGGTTTCATCACAAGCAACAGTGACTTTATAATGTTTTTCCCCAAAAAAAAAAAAACATATCGAATGGAAGTCAAAAGATCTCACGACCTATTGGCCATTGGTGCATAGTATGGTGAAAAACGGACTCAGCCTCACCCCTTCATCTTAGCCTTCCCTGACGCAGATCAGGAACTCCTTTACAGCTAGGTGGACAAAGATTTTGTACATTGTAACACTCTGACCCTACAGGTGCTTCACACACCTGACAGGTCTGCAGTTGAGCATGCGGTCAATTTGACCATGGGGCTACTCTCCAGATATTGCTGGCACATATACTGCAGGAACATTGAGGTGCAGGTGGATATGTAACAAAAATACAGAATTTCTAGTCACCATGTTTTGTTACTGCATGTATAGTTCTGCCCAGCACAGCAGAAAATCCTAGACTCTGCAAGTTGAAAGTTCTTCGTTTGTTTTGTGTCACTTTTGTCTGTGTTCGTGCTAGTAATAGGGGTCCTTTTTTTCCATAGAATGACCGTAGTAAGCGACTGGATTACTATATCCATCAAAAGGATTGAGAAAGAGGAGAGAGAGAGAAGAGAGAGAGAGAGAGGAGAGAGAGAGAGAGAGAGAGAGAGAGAGACCAGAGAGAGAGAGACAGACAGACAGACAGACAGAGAAGAGAGAGAAAGAGAGAAACTGAAACAGAGACAGAGTCCAAGACAAAGAGAGAGAGAGAGAGAGAGAGAGAGAGAGAGAGAGAGAGAGAGGAGAGAGAGAGAGAGAGAGAGAGACAGACAGACAGACAGACAGACAGACAGAGATGGACTGAGAAGGTAAGAGAGAGAGAGAGAGAGAGACAGAGACAGAGAGAGAGAGAGAGAGAGAGAGAGAGAAAGAGACAGACAGACAGACAGCAGAGACAGACAGGCAGAGACGAAGAGAGACCAAGAGAGAGAGAGAGAGAGAGAGAGAGAGAGAGAGAGATTAGATAGAGAGAGAGAGAGAGAGAGAGAGAGAGAGAGACAGACAGACAGACACACAGAGACAGAGATAGCGGTAACACAGAATGACAATGAGACTGGAGAGACAGTGAGGGAGGCAGATGATAGAAGAGTCAGGTGACAGACGACGCTTTTCCTATATTCTTCTTCCGGGCTGTGAAAATGAAATTCACTTCCGCTGGCAGCGCCAGCAAATCTGATTAGCTAAACCATCCACACTCCCTCCGGGCAATCTCAGGCTGAACTGGAACGACAATCTGATTTGGGTGAGCACGTCACAACGAATTCACCAATCAGTTGACACGTTTTGAAAGTTGGTTGATTTGGGCGTGTCTAACAGATCGTTTGATTTGCGAAAATAGTTCTTGAGGGTGTTAAATTGCCCGAAAATGTGTCTGTTTGAGAGAGAGAGAGAGAGAGAGAGAGAGAGAGAGAGAGAGAGAGAGAGAGAGAGAGAGTATACCAACATTAGTTTTAGAAACAGGCCATTGAATCATAGCAAAACAAATTTGTATGTCATACAAATGATGATAGCAGAAACACATAGCAAACAAATAATTGCAACGGGAGTCCAATTTTCAACCTTCATTTATGATTCACAAGCACCCCAAGACAGTGGATAATTGAAACAAAGTACATGTGGAGCAGGTCTGCATAGGTAACTCATCATCATCATGCACGCATCATATTTTCCTGCATGATCTGGACAGACTGGGCAACAAAACGACAAAATGAACCCCCGATCTGGTTGTCATTGAAGGACTGGTCACATCGTGTTGGAGTAACATGTCTAAAACACGTTTCTTACAGTTGAATCATTTGTTGCAAATCCAGCTTTGAATACACAGCCGGTGAATGTCTTCACACAGAGACGTCCATTTAATATTAATCGAGAGAACGTTCCTTGGTGTATTTCATTATACTTTTCACTGACACTGTTCAAAATCGGTCGTTTTTTTTTCATGAATAAAAGAACTGCATATTCTGATCTACTGTGGTCAATTCAAACCTTTTCAAAAAAACCAGTTTTGCTCCACACTCACAAGGTCTGTGTTGATGAAAGGAATTGTAATTAACCAAGTTTCGTAGCATAACAAACGCATTTTTGTTGTTTGTTTATTTGTTTGATCGTTAATTGTTTGTTCTGAATAGGTAATTCAGTATCCGGTTTATTGAATAAGTTTCGGACAGTTTTATCTCTTGAAGACTCAAAACTACTATGGGTATAGAAAAGATAATCACATTCCTGCACTTTTCCACAGAGAAGGATTTCTTGTTTTACTGGATGGACCAAATAGTTGAAAAAAAACAACAACAACTAACAAACAGAAAGAAGAAGAAAAAAAGAAAACCCTTGAAAAATACATACACATGCAGTAACACTTGCACGCTTGTCTTCGCCTCACAACACATACATTT
>JADBJO010028448.1:0-7500 GCA_016801955.1 Conus betulinus | reverse complement strand
AGTTGGAGCAGACTGAATCAGATATATACACACTGTTTCATAGTCTGCCCCAGGCACATTTCAGACGGCCAGGAATATGAAGACCAACACATAACACTTGCCACAATTCCGAAGCTGTGCTGATTTAAGAAGTTGACTACATGGATCAAAAGCAAAGCAAAAAATAACACAACACAACAACAACAGCAACAACAACAACAACAACAAAGTATCCTCTGTTTATTGTAAGTGATCTTGACTAAATTTGAAAAAAAAAAACAACAAACAAACAAACAAACAAACAAAACAAAACAAAACAAAACAAAAAAAAACACTAGAACTGCCAGTTATCACTGTGTCATTGAGACCAAAGAAAAAAAAATAGAGTGCTAAAGAAGAAAGAAAGAAAAGAAAGAAAAAGAAAAGAAGAAAGAAAAGAAGAAAGAAAGAGAAAGAAAATGTAGATGATGGTAAACAAGAGTTAAGCACCAAATTCCAGAGAACACTGGCTGGGACAGTTGGTGCCACAACAGTTCACACATGTTGTTTGAGAGACATACCTGTGATGCCTGCGCTTTCCAGCGGGAGATAAAATCACATGCACACATGTTGTCTGATACAGACCTACCTCTGGTGCTTGCACTTCCATGAAAGACAAATCACTGTCAAAGAGCCTCCTAAAACGACGAGCTAGGGACAAAACAGGCAGAAGGGAGATGTAAATAGTGCAAGAAAAGACATTTATTTTTTTTTTTTTCATTTATTTTTCTCAGCTTGTAGGTTTTATACACAACCTGAACAAAATGACTGTGGGGATAACAAAAGCTAGGTGTGTGTGTGTGTGTGTGTGTGTGTGTGTGTGTGTGTGTGTGTGTGTGTGTGTGTGTGTCCCTCTCTCTCTCTCCCCCCTCTCTCTCCCTCTCTGTCCTCTGTCTCTCTCTGTCTCTCTCTCTGTCTGTGTCTGTCTGTCTGTCTGTCTGTCTGTCTCTCTCTCTCTCTCTCTCTCTCTCTCTCTCCTCTCTCTCTCTCTCTCTCCGTGTGTGTGTGTGTGTGTGTGTGGTGTGTGTGCGTGCGGTGCGTGCGTGCGTGCGTGCGTGCGTGCGTGCGTGCGTGTGTCCGTGCGAGTGTTCGTACGTGTGTACCTTGCATGCATGTATGGTACGTGCATGCATGCACATGCATGCATGTATGCGTGCATACGTGTGTGCGTGAGTGCATGCATGTGTGCGTGCAAGCGTGCGTGCGAACGTGCGTGCGTTCGTGTGTGTGTGTGTGTGTGTGTGTGTGCATGCGCGCACGCGAGCGCACGTGTGTGTGTGTGTGTGTGTGTGTGTGTGTGTGGTGTGTGTGTTTGAGAGGGAGGTCGGGAAAGGGTTGAGAGGTATTTACATGTAAATCTGATCCCCAGCACTGACGGCATATTATCAAGGTGCACTGGATTGTTGCTGGCAGAGAGAAACTTTGCTTACGTTTGGCTTGAAATCTACTTTGGGTTACCTGGTCAATAGTTTGATGTTCTCTCTCTCTCTCTCTCTCTCTCCTCTCTCTCTCTCTCTCTCTCTCTCTCTCTCTCTCTCTCTCTCTCTCTCGCTGACTTTTCCCCTTTCATTCATGGTTTTCTTTCTTCCTCTTTTTATTTCTGTCTCTGTAACATAGTCGTTCTGTCTTTCATGCGATCTTGTCCTAGCTGTTTTCTTTCTTTCAATTGGCATGTGATTGTTTCGTTTCTTCCTTTTTTTTAATCTGTGTGCTTTCTTCTTTCTTCTTTCTTTCTTTCTTTCTTTCTTTCTTCCTTTCTTTCTTTCTTTCATTTTTCTTTTTTTCATTTTCTCTCTTTTTCTTTCTTTTTCTTTCTTTCTTTCTTTCTTTTCTTTCTTTCTTTCTTTCTTTCTGTCATAATTATTCTTTCCTTTCGTTCTTCCTTCTTTTTCCTATTTCCTCCGTCTTAAGTATCACATTTCTTCTTTCCTTCCTCCCTTCTCTCTGCCCTCCTTTTTGTTTTTTTTGTTTTGTTTTTTTTTTTTTGCCTCCGTGTTATCCATTTTCATTCTATGGAGGTTCATATGATATTTTCCTATAAAAAAAGATCACATTTTTTCTAATTCCTTGATTCATTTCTTTGTGTAAAAACAAATCCTTGGCGTGCTTTTTGGTTTACTCATTGGCTGATTCATTCTCAGGATATCCGTTCCTTAATGCCCCCCTTTTCATATCCAGATCCCCAACTGAGCAATCGTTACAGCTGTGGACTGTAGCACGGACAAGACTGTCAGGGAATCACGTCATCCGAGTTTAGAAACTTTTAAAACCATTTAGAGTCTCAAACACCCTTCATTGATCCATTCCCCCCTCCACCTCCCTCCCCCCCTCCCATCCCTTTCTCTTTGTATCTCTCGTGTGCAGAGTCTCTCTCTCTCTCTCTCTCTCTCTCTCTCTCTCTCTCTCTCTCTCTCTCCTCTCTCTCTCTCTCTCCCAACTCGATTCACAAAGGTGAAAGGCTGTACTGATTCTTCCACCAGCCTTCTTATTCGCAGAGCTTGTTTGCGTTGAGCAGAGAAGCATGTGTGCGTACATATGCACTTGCGTTCTTGTGTTTTTGAGTTATGTTTACGCGAGCGCGCACGTGTGCGTGTGTGTGTGTGTGTGTGTGTGTGTGTGTGTGTGTGTGTGTGTGTGTGTGTGTGTATGTGTGTGTGTGTCCGTGCGTGTGTGTGTGTGTGTGTGTCCGTGCGTGTGTGTGTGTGTGTGTGTGTGTGTGTGTGTGTGGTGTGTGTGTGTGTGTGTGTGTGTGTGTGTCCGCGCGCTTGAGCAGAGCTTGTGTGACCACAAGAAGTTGTGGACATAACACAAGAAGTTGTCACATGCTTTTAAAATATTTTCCTTCTTTCTGTCACTGAATCCTTTCTGGTTTCTATCTGTTTTTTCTTCGTTTTTTTTTTCTGTTCGCTACCTGAATTCCCTTTTCTATTATTTTACTTTCTTTGCGTGAAATCCTTTCTTTTTTCCTTCGTAAGTATTAAACCTTTCATGAACACTCAAACATGCGAGATCTTGTTTTCTTGGACTTGCTTGAAATACCCCCCCCCCCCCCCCCCCCCCCCCCCGTGCATACCCTCACACACTCACTCACACAGACTACGCAGGAAAACATGCTGCTTACTGCTGTTTAATAACATGATAATGACAATACTTCTTAATCTGCTTTCGTTAAATTTCACCGGTGATTTCTCCATGATAAAAACACTTATGCTCCATTAGTACAGAAAGGTAGAAATTGACGTTTTCCATGTAATTAGTCTGTAGATATTCACCCGTTTTTGTTTTCGGTTTTTTGTTTTTGTTTTTGTTTTTTGTATTAAAAGAGCGCTGTATACATCCAACCCCTGTCTATTTACACCTCAACTGACTTAAAATACCGATTGATTCTTGTCAAACATGTTTCCTTTATTCTTTACTTCCGTAACCAATTCTTAACCCTGTTAAAATTACGTGCGGAAACAAAAACATATTGATTAAATCTAGTTGAGGAGTGGCATACAGGTTTGGGGTCCAACAGGAATATTTAGTCTATTGGAACGGACTTGACTGAAAAGATGTCACCTCCTCTCACCTGGAGAATCTGTGGTCACCAACCTCTGCCAGGCTCGCTAAGATCCGAACTCGCTAAGGAGGGACGGACAGGCTTACAGACCTACACACCTGGGTCCATGACATTGAATATTCCGCTCACTACCTACCCACACGATCTCTCTCTCTCCCTCTCTCTCTCTCTCTCTCTCTCTCTCTCTCTCTCAAACTCAAACCTTCAACCCCTCGACGCCATTTGCATACAGATTCTAGTCACACCCTCCTACACAACAAAACTAACACGAGGTTATGAAAATACCACATGACTAAACTTAGTTCGGGTCAAATCCCGGTGTGCCTAGCCTGGTGTGTTGCATCGCTACCATGCACAATGCAACCCACACGACCGATAACACCTTGGCTATTGGCCCAGCAGGACACCATGAATCCGAGACCTACTCAACAAATTCAGTTACGGGCTCATACACAAGCCAGCAACCAGGGAATGAACCCCGACAAAATGACAGACCAGTGACTAATATAGAATGCCCCAAACTACAGTTCCGTAACACAATGACAGACCAGTGACTAATATAGAGAATGCCCCAGACTACAATTTTATAACACAGTGACAGACCAGTGACTAGTATATAGAATGCCCCAGACTACAATTTTATAACACAGTGACAGACCAGTGACTAATATAGAATGCCCCAGACTACAATTTTATAACACAGTGACAGACCAGTGACTAATATAGAATGCCCCAGACTACAATTTTATAAACACAGTGACAGACCAGTGACTAATATAGAATGCCCAAAACTACAATTCCGTAACACAATGACAGACCAGTGACTAATGTAGAATGCCCCAAATTACAACTCTGTAACACAAACCCTTCAAGATTACGGTGTACATTCCATCAACTAGGCACTTAAAGCACGCGTGACCAATTGATAATCCAATAACTGGGTTTGCTATAACACTCGCACAGAATGGCCCAACCAAGTTATCCAAGCAGCAAGAACTGTTTATCAAAATGTCTCTTGCCACCACACAAAAGACAACAATTATCTTCAAAACCCGTGCAGCTTGCGACACGCACAAGCAATGACTAATTAACCAACACTGAACCAACTGCGCAGTGATATTAACTAAATGCATTGAAATTCACTAAGGATCTTCTGCGGGTGTCTGTCACACGCTGGGTAGTCCGCTCCACGACCGATGAACGATGGCTCACTCTCTTGATTCTGGAAATAATGTCCAACGCTGTTACCTCGTCGTAAACATTCACACGTACTGCTTGAAACTGTCGCAGCAACAGGAACAGTAGCCCAAGCTGTGCCACTCCTCGCACACGGAACCGGTCAACAGTTAAGGCAGAAGTACAGAGAGACATCTGTGGACACATACAGGCGCACCCCCCCCCCCCCCCCCCCCCCCCCCCCCCCTAAGAATCCATCATGAATCCCACAGGACCCCACACATAACTAAATTCACACTCACCATGAGCGCAACACGTGGGAGTCGAAATCGTTACTGTTAGATGTTCCGTCTCTTAAACTAACCTATTCCAATCATAAGATGCACCAAACAGTAACCTTATCCATATTAATAAACCAGCGTTAGCAACTAGCCTTAGTCTAATATTTCCAGACAGACTATACACAGCTCACTTTACATCAGTGCTACACAGTAGTACAAAATCAAACTTCAGTCTGACTCAAAACCCATAGCCCGGTCAGACTCCATATCCACTATTAAGTACTTTTCTTAGATAGCAGAACGACCTTAAAAAAAAAAAAAAACAAACATGGCTTCCAACACTAATTCCAACGTCAGGAACAAGGCCCCAACGTCTGTAACTTGGAAAGCAAGAGATAAAAGATGCAGATACTTACTGCCCAAAATAAATCTGTCGGTTACCGTCACTGCCACTGCTTTAAACATCACTTACAACTTGAAAGCTATGTCCTAACCATTGGACAACCACACACGCGCCACATCATTACCCCAAAACACTCCCAAGGCTGTCAGTCTGTGTTAAAGTTGATCTTCAGCTAAAATATCCAGCTGGCTTACTCCAACTGACTGAGCAATGCACATGAGGTTGACTAACAGCCTCAATAACCTTCGAATCATATACGACTTAAACCCAACGATTCACAACAATGGGCTGTCTCCCTTGGTTAACTTTCAGACAAGGTGCCAACAGTATTAGCAACTGCACAGATACATTAATCCTAGTCTGGCATTAAGGCCTGCTAATAAGACTAACAGACCATATTGACACTGACAAGTTCCAGTGGCTGAAAACTATTGAAAGATCACACGAATGAGTGTGCTTACACATGCACAAAACGCCCTACGTTGATCATACATGCCCAGGAGAAAAGAGTATGGACATTTTGGTAGAAAAGGAGAACGGACTGTTGTGGTAAGACTGGGAAAGGTATGGGCTGTTATGGTAAGACTGGGAAAGGTGTGCTGTTATGGTAAGACTGGGAAAGGTGTGGACTGTTATGGTAAGACTGGGAAAGGTGTGGACTGTTATGGTAAGACTGGGAAAGGTGTGGACTGTTATGGTAAGACTGGGAAAGGTGTGGACTGTTATGGTAAGACTTGGAAAGGAAGAAAAGAAGAAAAAGGTAGAGCAAGATGGAGGGAGGAGGAATAGGAAGGAAAGCAAAAAAAAGGAAAGTAGAAAAATAAATGTTAATAAAAAAGGTTGGTATGCTAGAGAGATAAAGGAAATACGTGTTGGAAGAAGAAGAATATTAGGGAAAAGTAGGGAATATGGGAAAGAAAGAGCTGCACAGAAAGATCAAGAACACAAATACAATTAGAACCACAACAAACAAACAAACAACAACAAACAAAAACAAAATAGAACCTAGACAGTGCAATGAAATCTAGTGTTGGTCAAATGTACCCGAGTCACATTTTACACTGCTCTCTCTCTCTCTCTCTCTCTCTCTCTCTCTCTCTCTCTCTCTCTCTCTCTCTCAACAACAATCGTTGTGTTTGATCTTAGAACTACACGTCTCAAGGGTCTGACCGACTCAATGGCTGTTCAGCCTGTGCCTTTTGACGTCGGCTGTCAAATGAAGTCAAGTGTTATTAAACCAGTGGTGAATCCGACTTGTGAAGCTGAGTGTCTATGACTCTGCTTTGTTCAGCTACTTTGGGGCCTTTCAATTTGATGTATGGACGCGGAACTTTTTTTTTTTGTCTGTCTGTCTGCCTGTGTGTGTGTCCTCAGTCTGCGCTGTCTCTGTTCTGTCTGCCTGTCTGTCTGTCTGTCTGTCTGTCTGTCTGTCTGTCTTTGTGTCTGTGTGTCCCTCTCTGTCTGTCTGTCTGTCTGTCTGTCTGTCTGTCTCTATCACTCTCTCTCTCTCTCTCTCTCTCTCTCTCTCTCTCACCTTCCTCTACTCTCTCTGTGCTTGTTGTGTATGTGTGTGTTGTGTGTGTGTGTGTGTGGTGTGTTGTGCGCGCGCGCGCGGCGCGAGCGTGCGTGCGTGCGTGCGTGTGTTCGGTGGTATGTGTGTGGTGTGTGTGTGTGTGTGTGGTGTGTGGGTGTGTGTGTGAGAGAGAGAGAGAGGAGCGTTGCCGTGGCGTGCGTGCGTGCGCGCGCGCGCGCGTATGTGTGTTGTGTGGTGTGTGTGTGTGTGTGTGTTGTTGTGTGTGTGGTGTGCGTGTGTGCGTGCGTGCGTGCGTGCGTGTGTGTGTGGTGTGTGTGTGTGTGTGTGGTTCGTGTGTGTGTGTGTGTGGTGTGTGTGTGCGTGTGTATGTTGATATGGTAGACGAACCAAGATAAACAAATCAGTCATTCTCTTCACATGTGGGCGAATACTGCAATATAAGTATTGAAAACCACAGGGAAGGAACGATAGAGGCATATAGATACATTTCTAACATATCTCCATATGATTGATCAACATTACTGGA
>JADBJO010028447.1:12500-20135 GCA_016801955.1 Conus betulinus | reverse complement strand
GAGTACCTGGGCCTTTTCGTCGTCAGTTTTGTTCTTGGTGCCGTCTTCTCTTTTGAGGTCAGATATTCTTGTCCTTGTGCTAGTTTTTGCTTTCACGTAAGACCAAAATAATTGTGGGTTTTTCTTGGCCTGTCCACAACTGTCTTCTCTAGTCGGAGTTTTGCCTTTCGGCATTCTCTTGCTACTTTGTTTCTCGCCTGTGCGTATGCCTGAAAGTCTTGGTCATCCCTGCGAGTGCATTCCTGTGTAGTCTGCCCTGTTCTAGTTTTAGCATGCTTTTGTGGTGCCTGGTTCATATCCACCGTCTGTACATTTTATGCTTTTTTCGCACTAAGGCGAGTGTACCTCCATCCAACCACTTGTTCCTGTCTCCTGATGCAGCTTTTGATTTAGGCACACTTGGTCTTGAGGTCAAAGTGGCGCTTGTATATCTTTGACGCTGCCTCGAGTTTCTCTTAGGCAGTCGCACATGACCTTTTTCTCAGGTCAGCTACGTACTTCACCACAGTCTTCAGCTCCTTTCTTTCAGGATGCGTCCAGAGCTCCTCCAGTATCTGCGTGGAGCCTCTGACTTTCCTCCGGTACGCACAGCAGTTTAAATGGGACAAATCCTGTGCTTGCCTGAGGAACTTCTCTGTATGCAACAAGAGAGCCAGAATTCACCTGTCCCATTCCTGAGATTGTTCCCTGTACCAGCCTCCTGAGCATTCTCTTCAAAGTTCCGTTGAACCGTTGAACTAGCTGGTCACCCTGCGCTTCGTAGGGTGTAGTCCGCAATCCTTTTATCGCCAGAGATCGGAACACCCCCTTCATTGTCTCGCTTGTTCAACTAGCTGGTCACCCTGCGCGTCGTAGGCGTAGTCCGCAATCCTTTTATCGCCAGAGATCGGAAAAACCTTCTTCATTGTCTCGCTTGTGAACTGCTTCCTCTACCGGTTAGCACCTCCTTGGGATGCCGCGGTTCGAGTCCACATTTCAAACGTTGCTTCCTCCACGGACTCTGTAATCACATCAAGCAGTGGCATGGCCTCGGGATTTGCTTGCTGCATTGTCTACCATCACGATGACCTGACTCAGATATGGGTGTCAAGAACCTAATCAGGTCCATTCCCACTCTCTCAAATGGGTCTTGGACAATGGGCAGTTTTCCCAGCGGTACTGGTGGCACCCTGCCCTTGTCAATGGTTCTCCAGCACTTCTCACTTGACTGACAGAAGTGCGAAATATCGGCGCACACACCTGGCCAATAAAAATGAGATAGTATTCTCTCTTTCGTCTTTGCTACATTGACTATGACAACGACGACGATGACGATGATGATGATGATGATGGATGACGATGATGATGATGATGATGACGCGACGATGAGGATGAGGATGAGGATGATAATGAACATGTTGATGATGATGAGATGATGATGATGATGATGATGACGACGATGAGGATGAGGATGATGATGGTAACAAGCAGCGATCAGACACTGTAAGCTGGTCTGACACGGGCATGTACTACACCATGACTCCCTGTCCAAGGCCATCCTACAATGTCCAGTGGAGGACGGATATCCAGACACAGGCCCATGAAGTCTTCGATGGACACACAATGAGGGACTGCACTTCTCACAGCACTGTGCCCGTGGTTCAGCGTGATTCTTGTGGTATGGTCTCGCACGTGGGGAATCTGTCCAGTCATACCATCAGAAATACGCTGACGTGGAATATCTGTATCTGGAGAGCGAGTACATGTGTGTGTGTGCGTGCGTGCGTGCGTGCGTGCGTGCGTGCGTGTGTGCGTGCGTGCGTGCGTGCATGTGCGGGGTGTGTGGTGTGTGTGTGTGTGTGTGTGTGTGGTGTGTGCGTGCGTGTGTGTGCGTGTGTGGCGCACGGAGACAGATGATCTCTATACAATTACTAGTGAGTAAGGTCTCAGGAGTCATTTTGACAACTGTACAATGAGGCTGACAGCACATCATCTCAGCCTGGTTTTCAGTGAACAATTCTTGTTCATTCAGAGTGTGCTGACTTGTTTAAATACCACTATGGCTTACCTATTGGATTGTACAGCTTTACCGATAGATTCACTATGTGTTTAAATACCACTATGGCTTACCTATTGGATTGTACAGCTTACCGATTCACTATGTTATTCTTCACAGAGTTTGACAGGTGTGGTGAAATGCATGACCACATCGATGTCATTCTGTGGCATTAACATTGTGGGGGGGTTTGTCACCTGACATCACACGGTGCTGCTCGCTGGCATGAATATCTATGTTAGGCCTGACCACTGGCGTTGCATTACAGTGGGGGTCAGAGTCGATTAGACATTATTTCAGGTTCAACATGGCTCCATTTTCTGTGGCATGGCATGTGAACATAGGATTGTATGATGTTGATTTGTTTCCCCTGATCAAACTTTTTCACATGTCTGGCGATCAGCTGTTGAGAATGGTGTTGGTATTGTACTGGGAGTGGTGTTGGGAATAGGGCATGGCACTGATTGGAATAGGGGCATGGCACTGACTGTTCTAATAGGACGGTAGGAAAACAGAAAGCAAGGTGTGGTATGAAACGTTTCTGCAAACAGCAAAACGTGGTGCCGCCCTGGACCCCCCTCTTCTTCCACATGGTTCGACATGAAGAGCTCTGGTCAGATTTCCATCTGGAGATAGTACCTTATGTCAAACACCATTGAGAATGACAGAAGTGTCCTCTGTATACATCAGCATAATACCTGGATTGGTCTCGTCCATGAACGTTCCTTGCACTGTGTGTGTTCACTCTATACAGAAACAAAATGTGTCATTCAAGTCATAAACCTTGCAAAGAATTCCTCCCTACTCTCAGCACGTAGATTACAGGAAGCTATGGCAGTCCATAACATCCAGCTTCCAGACATCGAGTTATGTTTACTGCCAGGCTTTCTGATAACTGGTGCCACTAGACTCAACGAATGTCAACAGTGGAGCAATAACGGAGCAAAAGATTTGACACTAATATAGGCCTGCAGGTGACAATACACACAAATGTCGTGTAGTATACTGATACATAAACATATGCAGATGAGGAATAATGAATGACGGCTTAAAAAGTAACTTCACACATTGTGAAGAAGGATCTAACAACATCCTCAACGCCCCGGCCATGTTTGTGAGCAAAGTGAAATGGGTCAAGGTACTGGTGTCTAAATGTGACGGAAAGGACGGTCTGTTTATTTGTTCGTTTTGTCTTTCTTTGTTTTTTTGTTTCGTTTTGTCTTTCTTTGTTTATTGTTTCGTTTTGTCTTTCTTTGTTAATTGTAAAGGCATTTCATGACTACGGAAGTCAGAGCGACAGAACAGTAACTGTTTAAATTGATCGACTTCTCTTCTTTGGGATAGGATACACAGTGGATGTCTCTTTTTTTTCACTTAACATTTAGGATAGAACATTCCTTGAGAAACTATCCATAGATCTGACAAAGCACATCAGAGAGTTAATAGACACACACCTTCGGCTGTCTACCGCTGGTATTGTCTGGTATCTCCTGATTTATGTGCAGGAGCACAGGTCAATGTATAAAGTTTTTTCCGTCATTATTATACGACATGAATCAGTCACAGGCTTGATCGACATTGGTGCTTTGAAAACAAAACAGCAAGTGTGCAAATACCAAAACACACACACACACACACACACACACACACACACACACACACACACACACACACACACACACACACACACACACACACACACACGCTCGCATGTACACATGTGCACAAGCATGAGCACAAGCATGCACGCACGTACGCATGCTCGCATGTTCGCGCACATGCACGCACACACGCACACACACTAGACGTACGCACGCACGCATGCACACACGCACGTATGTTCGCATGCATGCACGCACACTCGCACGCGCGCACACACACTGACTGACTGAAACCAATTTATAGTTAGATTAACTCAAGGTTGTATTGACATTTAAGAGAAAAAATTATGAACAGAATATCAAGTTTTTTTCATTCAAAGCAAAGAAGCATTATTAGCATACAAAATACTCCCGCGCACACATACATATACACACACACACACATACACGCACACACACACTCACACACGCGCACACACTCACACACATACACACACACACGCGAGAGCGCACACGCACACACACACACACACACATACATAAATACACAAATACACACATCACAATACGAACTCACCCATACCCTCACATACACTCAAACTTACACACTCACACACACAGACATACACACGCCCACACACACACGCGCGCACACACGCACCACCACGCACACACACGCAAACACACACACACACACACACACACACACACACACACACACACACACACACACACACACTCACAATCTCTCTCTCTCCTCTCTCTCTCTCTCTCTCCTCTCTCTCTCTCTCTCTCTCTCTCTCTCTCTCTCTCTCTCTCTCTCTCTCATACTCGAGCACTTGTACACAACACACATGCATTCACTCTTAGAACACACACGCATACACGCATACATACGCGCGCACGCACATACATACCTAATCTCCTCTCTCTCTCTCTCTCTCTCTCTCTCTCTCTCTCTCTCTCTCTCCTCCTCTCACACACACTCACACACCTCCACTCTACTCACACACACACACACACACACACACACACACACACCACACACACACACACACACACACACACACACACACACACACAGAAAAAAAAAATTAATGAAAATTACAAAAAAAAAAAAAAATTCTGCCCAATATATACAAACACACACACACGCGCGCGTGCGCGCGCGCGTGCGCTCATGCACACAAACATGCCCGTACGCTTGCACATAGAGAACTTGAAAGAGACAGAGTGATCACTGCAATCAATAGTTACAACCTACAAATACATCTGCACAATTGTTGGCTGCCGTCTGTATCAGGTGCAGCACTGTGTGCCTGGTACAAGCTGCTGTATGAGCAATGCGCATGTTGCTGTCAGACACTAGACAGTGTGATTATAGGACTGACTGCTAGTCTTCAGTTGAGATGCTCTGCTATCAACGGCGTGGTTAGAACACTAGACAGTGACGTCATCACTATCAATATACAGCTATCCACTGCGGTTTTGCTTTTAGCTACCGTCCTTAATCATGACTACAATTCCAGCTTCCTGCTTGGCACACAGCTTACACCTGACGGAATCTCTCATTTTCCGAACATCCGAGTGATTTTCTGTTCTGGATAACCCCAAAGCTCAAATTGCATCGTTTATACAGGACATGTTAATTGTTCAGGACAGAACATGCAAGTGATAAGGTGGTACAGTGTGAGCACATGCGTGTGTCTGTAAAGGGACAAAGATTCAACACAGTACACTGTGTCTGTAAAAGGGACAAAGATTCAACACAGCACAGTGTCTGTAAAGGGACAAAGATTCAACACAGCACAGTGTCTGTAAAGGGACAAAGACTCAACACAGCACAGTGTCTGTAAAGGGACAAAGATTCAGCACAGCACAGTGTCTGTAAAGGAACAAAGATTCAGCACACACAGTGTCTGTAAAGGGGACAAGATTCAGCACAGCACAGTGTCTGTAAAGGGACAAAGATTCAGCACAGCACAGTGTCTGTAAAGGGACAAAAGATTCAGCACAGCACAGTGTCTGTAAAAGGGACAAAGATTCATCACAGCACAGTGTCTGTAAAGGGACAAAGATTCAGCACAGCACAGTGTCTGTAAAGGGACAAAGATTTCAGCACAGCACAGTGTCTATAAAGGGACAAAAATTCATCATAGCATAGCACTAAAATATTTATCACTTGACGGAAATATTAATGTGGCACATTCTGACATGTTGCTCGTCAAAAAAATTGATGTGCTACACATTGCTACTGTTGCTTGGCAGAGGAATTCATGCGTCACGCTTTACAGTATTGCTCGACAGATAATTTGATGTGTCACTTTTGACAATATTGTTTTGACAGATAATTTCATGTGCTACTTTCTGACAATGTTGCTTGACGGATAATTCCATGTACCACATTTTGACAATGTTGTTTGTTTGTTATAATTATTTTAACAATGTTGCTTGACGGATAATTTCAGATGCCACACTTTTACCATGGTTTTTGACAGTTAACGGATGCGACATTTTGACGTTGTTTGACAGAATTTAATGTGTTACAAACTGACAATGGTCCCTTGCCATGATTTAATGTAACACATTTTGACAATGTTGCTTGACATGATTGAAGAAGCCACATTTTGACATTGCTGCCTGACACACAATTTCATACGCGACATTTTCACAATGGTTGTCGACAGATAATTCAATGTGCCATATTTTGACAATGTTGCTTGACAAAATAATTTAATGCGCCACAATTTGACATTGTCGCTTGAGGGGGGAACTACTGTACCACATTCAACAGAGCCTCTTGGCAGAGAACTGTATGTGTCACACTTTGCCAAAGCTGCTTGACAGATAGTTTTAATGCGCCACATTTTAACATTGTTGCTTCAAGGAAGAATTACTGCACCAAAATGTGCACAGTTGCTTGGCAAATAATTGTATGTGCCACACTTTGCCAATGTTGTTTGGCAAAGAATTGTATGTGCCACACTTTGCCGATGTTGCTTGGCAGAAAATTGTATTTGCCACACTTTGGCAACGCTGCCTGGCAGAGAAGTGTATGTGCCACACTTTGCCAATGTTGCCTGGCAGAGAATTTATATGTGCCACACTTTGCCAATGTTGCTTGACAGAGACAGTAATGTACCGTGCTTTGCCTGTCTCGGTCCTGGCAATGTCAGATGTACATTATACTGTTGTACAGAACATCGACCATGAGGCCCGGAATAACTCTGCTGGCAGATCGCCGGACTCTGTATCCTGGGGCTGTGGGTTCGAATCTCTGCTGGGGCGTTCAGTACGCATTCGAAGTAGACCCTTGTTCTGACTCCACTTCCCGAAACGTCTTCTGAATGAGACGTTTTAAACTTAGGTTCCTTGTGTGAACGCACGTGTGTAGCACCTTGCACACACGTAAAATCCCATCACCACCTTTCGGAACAGAAGGTTGGTTTGGCCAGTGACGTGGATGACACATATACACACAGGACCCACAGAGAGATCGAAAAACATGAATGGTAAATTCATCGACTGAATGAGGCGGGAAACCACTGAATGTAGCGCCAGCAGACAGCTCTTCAGTCAATTCTACCCAGAGAGTCAGCCCTTTGTGTAGAGGAAAGTGTGGAGAGTATAGCGCTCAGAGAGTGGTCTCAATGAGGACAGACCTTGGCTAAGTGCTCTTCAGAAGAAGATGAAGAGAAAGAAGAAGAAAAAGTCAATGATGATGATGAGGATGAGGATGATGATGATGATCGATGATGATTGATGATAATGATGATCATGATGATGAGGATGATGATGATGATGAGGAGGAGGAGGAGGAGGAGGAGGATGACGATGATGATGATGATGATGAGGATGAGGAGGGTGATGATGATGATGATGATGATGATGATGATGAGACATATTGTAACCAGGAGTTTGACTCGTTGTGCCTGTGTTTGTGCACTTCTGTTCAACTCTATTCTCTCTATGTAGTAACAAAAATTTAAAAGCATGTTA
>JADBJO010028447.1:0-7500 GCA_016801955.1 Conus betulinus | reverse complement strand
CCATCCCCCACCACCACAGCTTGTGCCCTTGCCCTCAGCTGGCACCATTCAGGTTGTCAATTATTCCTCCTTTATCTTCGTCCGCCCTTATCCTCATCTGCCAGATCATCACTTGGCGGCGTTCTACCTCATACTTGCCGTGGGGGGGGTCAAATGTGAGTTCATCTTCAAGCATGTTTATTACTTCATGTACGCGTGAAATTCTTGAAACAAACACAATAACTACATGAGCCGTGTTACAAAAAAAAAAAAAAAAAGGAAGCCACACACAGACGAAAAAGCTACCCCTCTCGTGCCTAGCGTCCCATTTTGGGGACGCATCCTTCAGCCACATGGAACATGTGATCTGTGTTTTCCAAACAAGATCGGAGAGATACAAATTTAGATCATGAACCAGATAACATTTTTTTGTTGACATTATTAAAATGTTACATGCGGTATGAACTATGGGCTTGCCGGTTTGGAGATTGGACATTTCCGTGTGATTGCTCTTTTTGAAAAGCTTGATGCAAATGGCTGCTGTTGTTAGATGTTCCCATGGGAAGTCCTTCCATCCAAATTGTGTCTGTTTGGCGAGGTAGCCTTCATGTTATTGACGTGAACAAGCATGTGGGTCACAAACAATAAGAGACACTTTGTGAGGCTTACAGTAAGTGTCCCCAAAATAGGACGCTAGGCATTACTAGGTAACACAACGTATTACAACATTACACAACACCAACCTAAGTACCCAAATCCATCAACACCAAAGCAGCATAACATGACATAGCAAAAATGAAAAAAATCTCAAAACACAACAGAGCGTAAGGAAAATTAACACAACCCAAATTAATGCAGTGCGCTGCAATATAAAATGCAAGAGTGAATGACACAATACTTATCATTACACTCTGTCCCTCTCCCTGTCTGTCTGTCTGTCTGTCCCTCTCTCTCTCTCTCTCTCTCTCTCTCGTCCTCTCTCGGGGGGGGGCTCTCTCTCTCTCAATGTCATTTTTCTCCTAGCATCCTCCGACAGGAAAATGAAGACTATAGAGCAATATGAAGGAGTAATTAGAGATCTGCTGACGAACAAACTGGTCCTGACACAGGCATTGACTTTGACCAGACTCCACCAGACTCACAAGCAGAAAGATTCCCCTATTACTGGTGGTGTACCTTTTTACAGACATGGAGAAAAGTAACCTATAGGGCAGCAAACGTATTCACCGGGGTGATGGTCTCCGCAGGGTTAGGGAGATTCGACGGAAACTTGTTTCTCATCTAAAGACAGCCAGAAAAGAAAAGAAAAAAGGCGACAATGGTTTTTGACCACCTGGTTGTAGAGGGGGAAACAATATTTTTTGTAACTGAGTTATACATAACACAAAGGGAACAAAAAAGAAACAGTATCACCGTCCTCCTCTAGTGCTGACAGAATGTATTCTCGAGGAAAGTAGCGTTGTCTCCGTGAGCTTGTGACAGAAGATGGCACTGCAGCTATGCAGCTATGCCCAGCTCCCGATCGCGTGCACGAGGAATAGTGTGAACACATTGCCTTGCACCAGTGGTTGTTGATGCGTATTCTGAGAGTGGTAGTGAGAATTGTTTACAGCAGGGGAACCAGTGGTGTTGATGTGATTTCTGAGAGTGGTAGTGAGAATTGTTTATAGCAGGGGATAAGTGAGAACACACGTTTGCCTTCCACCAGTGGTGTTGATGTGTATTCTGAGAGTGGTAGTGAGAATGTTTACAGCAGGGAAACCAGTGGTGTTGATGTGTATTCTGAGAGTGGTAGTGAGAATTGTTTTACAGCAGGGAAACAGTGGTGTTGATGTGTATTCTGAGAGTGGTAGTGAGAATTGTTTACAGCAGGGAACCAGTGGTGTTGATGTGTATTCTGAGAGTGGTAGAGTGGTTAGTGAGAATTGTTTACAGCAGGGGAACCAGTGTGTGTTGATGTGTATTCTGAGAGTGGTAGTGAGAATTGTTTACAGCAGGGGAACCAGTGGTGTTGATGTGTATTCTGAGAGTGGTAGTGAGAATTGTTTTACAGCAGGGGAACCAGTGGTGTTGATGTGTATTCTGAGAGTGGTAGTGAGAATTGTTTACAGCAGGGGAACCATGGTGTTGATGTGTATTCTGAGAGTGTAGTGAGATCGTTTGCAGCAGGGGAACCAGTGGTGTTGATTGTGTATTCTGAGAGTGGTAGTGAGAATTGTTTATAGCAGGAGGGGAAGTGAGAACACGTTGCCTTCCCCCAGTGGTGTTGATGTGTGTTGGCGAGAGTGGTAGTGAGGAATTGTTTTACAGCAGGGGGACCAGTGGTGTTGATGTTGTATTCTGAGAGTGTAGGTGAGAATTGTTTATAGCAGGGGAAGTGAGAACACGTTGCCTTCCACCAGTGTGGTTGATGTGTATTCTGAGAGTGATAGTGAGAATTTGTTTGCAGCAGGGGGGGAACCAGTGGTGTTGAGGGTGTATTCTGAGAGTGGTAGTGAGAATTGTTTATAGCAGGGGAAAGTGAGAACAACGTTGCCTTCCCCAGTGGTGTTGATGTGTATTCTGAGAGTGGTAGTGAGCATCGTTTGCAGCAGGGGAAGAGTGCATGCACACGAGAGCGTGAGAGGAATAACGTGTGTGTGGATGAAAATCATTGTCATTTTTACATTGGAATGTCAATGGGTTATTGTCGAAGATTGGTGATCATACATTTATATCTTATATAACATCAGTGTACATAGTTTGTGTCTTGTTGAAACTTTCATTTGATTATTTACATTTTTTTTTTTTCATTCCCATGAAATTTGTGTAAACCACCTGCTGTACAATTTGCACATCAAGGGAGACGATCAGAGGGGATACTTTGTCTCGGGAAAATAAGAACTTTTGCAGTATGTTAAAAGCAGTTGATGTTGACCCTAACAATGTATGTTAAAGCAGTTGATGCTGACGTGCTAAACAATGTTATCATGTTTGTAATTCCAACAAAACCCTACTTATTTGACCAAAAGATGTTTTGGTATGTATATACATATGTACCCCGGAAAAAATTCACCATTACTATTCGTATTTTGTGATGTTGATAGTGGTATGCGCGCTGTGCTAGAAGAATATTGTCACAGCTCAGGTCTTTGAATGTCCTAAGATGTATATTCGTGTGAGCGGAGATCTTAACAGCAGAACTATTGGTCAGGATACAGGTGCTTATATCACTGTTTTATAGTACACGTTTTAAAAAAAATGATTCTTTTCGGGTCAAAAGAGAGTCTGAAGACAAACTATATAAATAGATCTAGTCAAGTGTTTACTAAAACACGTGCACAACTCCTGAATCATGTATTTCACACGAAAGTACGTAATGACGACCCAAAGGTCGTTTCACATACGTTTCTGACACAGGTAATCGTGTTAATGATTATTTTTGGCCCGCTGTTGATCTTTATGTATGTGTTATGTCAACATGTGTCTCTGTATGTACAAGAACACATTGAGTTCTGATCATTTGCTTTTGAAATTCCATGCGAACTTTTATCAAGACGATAAATTTCATAAGGATCACGATAACATGAAGAAATCGAAAGTTTGTAAGGGGTATGAAAAGGTTTGTCTGGCGGGAACAGAATGCTGAATGGGGCATGGGGGGGTCGGGTGCTGTGAACAATTAAGGTACTCTAGATCTTCACTTGAAGCAACAACTGACCTCATAGAGGCGAATAGTAACTTGGCCGGGGGGTTGAATAGCGTGGGGGGTGGGTGTAACGGTGCTGTATGAGAAAACAAGCAGAGTGTATGAAAACAAGGATCAGAATTTGACAAAGAACACACACGTAACGGTGCGTGGGTTTGACCTAGGATGCCAAGTAGCTACTTTTTTTGCAAAGAAAGCTCCTAAGAAATTTTGGCAGAACTTGGATATTACTGACAGGTCAAGGTACTGTAAATAACGAAGGATAATAATAAAAAAAAAAACTGTTACAGGAAGAAGGAAAACGAATACAACAACATTGTTTATTAAATAATCTTACGAACTCGTGAATATACCAATGACTTTTGGCGTGATTACACGGTAGGGTGTCATCCTAGTGTCGTCGCACATTTTGATGGCGATTTCTGTTAACGAGTGGCATAGCATTTGCAAAAGCCTCCTTTAAAAAGAAAAAAGGTGTGGCAGTACAGTAGAAACGTAAACGTTTAAAGAATTCGGAAAACACAGATGAAACAAGATTTTCTGAATGACCCAGTCTCCAGGGAGGAAGTTTAAGTAGCTCTAAAGAAGTTGGAAAAAACGGCAAATCTGCTGGTCCAGAATTGGAAATGTTTAAAAATGGTGGCAAGATTATCGTCGAGTTCCTTGATAAAAATTTCAATGCGCTTTTTGACAGAGAATATACCCCGAAGGATGGATGGAATCAATCATAGTAACCAGTCTTTAACAAAATGTTTTAATTGATCCTGGCAACTACAGAGGACTGTCACTTTCTGACATTGGCAGCAACTAATATAGTTCTATCATATAACTACAAGTTGCAGATGTGGGTAGAAATAGTATATGTGTCACTGAGGAATATCAGAGGCCTGGTTTTAAGAAAGGATACTCTAAAGTGGACCACATATTTACATTATCAGCAATTACACTGAAGCAGTTTACATAATAGTGCGGTAAATTCCATGTTGCTTTTATTGATTTTGAGAGGGCTTTCTATTCCATTTCAAGGAAACTTCTATGGCCAGTTCTTCAAAAGACTGATGTTAAAGGGAAGCAATTCATGTAAGATGTAGAAAGCATAAACTCACAATGACTGCATTTTTGTGCACACAGGGTGTGAAATAGGGAGGATGCTGTAGTCCTCTTTTTGTTTCTTTCTTCATCTAAATGAATTGACCTCAGAAGTAATTGAAAAGTGACGTCGTGGAGCCACAAGGTCACCTGAAATCTTCGAATTATTTATTTTGTTACACAGCTGACGATATTGCTTTGTTATCAGAAAGGTCCCAGTTGGACTCCAAAGATCCAGTTGCCTAATCTCCATTCCAAGTACAGCTGCAAGGCTTCAACTTAAGATAAATATAGAAAAGAGCCGCATCGTAGTTTTTTTTTGTTTGTTTTTTTTTTTTTTTTGTTTGTTTGTTTGTTTTTTAGGGTAGATACCTGGCAGCAAGCGAGAGATTGTTTTTTTTAAATGGCGAGCAATGGATGTTGTGAATTGTTACAAATATCTTGGCATCTGTTTCACTATCCCGTCTTATTTTTCAACACTGCCCTGTCAGGACCTTACAAGCGGAGTAAAACTGCTTGCGTTACTATGTTATTGAGGAAAATTGTACATGACTTAATAACAACTCGTTTGGTTGTGTTACTTAAACTTTTTGATGCGCATGTCCACTACCAATTTCAATTGCTCAGCATGGATTAGAGTTATGGGTATGCCTAAAAGCTGTTGATGACATAAAAAAAGTTCACGATTCTTGGGAGTGCAAACCTAAAAACGCCACATGATTTTGTATAAGGAATCCAGGTCGATATCCTATGTACATCAACTCCTGTTTGCGATGTGTTAGATACTGTTTTTTTTGAAAATTCTTGCATATGAATGAAGAAGAGATCACCATAGAAGGCGTATAAAATTTTGCTTAGTTTAGAATTAAAAGGTAAAAATGTTAGGCGCTTGCATTCTTCGAGATTTTTTGTATCAAAGTGGTTCAGGTTCGTCTGAGTCAATTAAGGTGTGGAAAATGTGAATATCTTTTCAAGAGAACTGCGTCATGTTGATAACCGATGGCAAAAATGTGAGGAACGTTTCAAAAACAATGACAGGTACGCTTTTTTATAGAGCATTTTCATCATCTAGGAATCATGAAGCGTATCTTTTTTGCTTGACATTTAAAGGACGTTGGAGAAACTAATATGGCAAGAAATGAGATTTGAAATAGCCGATATATTCGAAGAGAAGCATCGGTATACATCGGTTTGATTAAGATGCTATTTGTGTCCATTTTGTGTAAGAATGCCACGAGCCAGTGAGGATGAACAACATTTTTTTACACCTTTTGCTGTGCTGCCTGCCTTCCAGATTTACGAAATTATGGTTATCCCCCCCCCAAAATATCTATAAAAAAAAAAAAAAAGCCCCTGTCTGTTTAAAGTTGTATTAAACTGGTAAATTGGAACGAATTATGTTTGTAACATGCAGAAAAATGTTTGCCTATATTTGGCCAAACATTTAAAAGACGCACTGTACTACTCATTAAAGTATTCTTAGATTACACAGCCAGCCAATGGATTAATGCTCAACTGTCTATGTCATGTTATATAATTGTCTAATTATTCACTGTTTCCTTATTCACACTGTATATTGACCATGTAGTGTGTGGACCCCCTTCAGTCATAAGGGGCCATGGCCTATACTGAAGAAACTTCTACTGTCCGCTTCTACTTGGCTTCCGCTTCTCTCTCTGTGGGTTTACTGTAGTGCTCCTTAACATTTTTTTCCCATAGTGACATGGTATTATCAATTTGATGTGACTAGGATTGATATGTTATTTTGTTTGTTTTTTACGGGATTAGTGTTGGCTGCTGATCCTCTCATTTTTATTGCATGACATGATTTTTATATGACCCTTCCTTTCATTATAGTTTTTTGTTTGAAGTGCAACAATACAATAGATTTTTTTTTCTCCTCACTATACTGTCAGCTTCACGATCGGACCCATCCTCAGCTCTGTCATATGCTTACATCCAATCCTTTTTTGATTTTAATCCCCTTCTTTTTACTCTACTACTTCTTTTTTAATCACGTTGATTTCCTCTATACTAACTTCTTTACGTTTTACCTCCCTTTTTTTTGTTCAAGCACTTCTGTTTCATATTTTGTTCGGCCGTTGGATCATTTTCAATAAAATCAGCATAAGCTTTACGCTTTAACACGTGTAACAAATCGATTCCAAAACATCATTAGAGTCACAATCAACATATTAATAATGCTGTCGTGTTTTAACAGAATTTCCATCCGACCTGCATTGCTTGACATAAAGTTGTTGAAGTTCAGGATTCAATAACAGAATTGCACATAACCCAAAGACACAGTAGCATTCATTTGGCAATCTAAGAATGTTGAAACACACGCATAGGCAGGAAAATGATCAGATTCCCAGTTTGTATCAACAAATAACTAAAAAAAAAGCAAAGTGATAAGGAATAATGATCAAGAAATCAGAAAAGAATCACTAACACTAACCCTTTTTAAAGAGACCTTAAGGTATTTGTCATATTCTGGTCACTATTACATATTTTACCTGATTTGCAACATTCCCAAGCGCCGTAAAATCTTTTATCAAAGGGGGACGTTCTCCTTAATTATGTGTGTGTACTGGCAGAAAATTCAGTGTCCTGGCGGAAGATTCTGACTCCTCTCCCGAAAATGCAAGCAAAACCGTAAAAATTTAACCTGAAATTTGTCTTGCCTAGAAGAATTATATCCCCGAATCATTAGCGGTTTTCTATTTCAGTTTTCCTGTCAAATA
>JADBJO010028446.1:12500-20136 GCA_016801955.1 Conus betulinus | reverse complement strand
ACTCAAACCATCAGTACCCAAAAATCAATTACTAAATGCCATAAACACAGCTTATTTAACTAAAGTGAATGAGATGATAAGAAAAAACATCTTACAATAGAACCCCAGGGACTGCCAACAACAACGGTATATTCGCCATCTTCACGGACATTATCATGTGACATGGGACAGAATTTCTTGCAAGAACAGAGTCATTGCCCTTTGAGGGGTAACATTTCCGGGTGAGTGAAAACACACAGCGACTTGTGTAGCAAATACACCCTTCCCGGTCCCCTGTACCTCCTACCAGTCCCCAGAAGATAAGAAAGTGGTATGTATGTATGTGTGTGTGTGTGTTTAAGGGGGTGAGAGGTGTGTGTGTGTGTGCGGGCGCGCGTGCGTGTGTGTGTGTGTGTTAAGGAGACAGATCGAAAGAGAGGTGCGCGCGCGCGTTTGTGTGCACGTGTTGGCGTATGTGTGTGTGTGTGTGTGCGCGCGTGTTTGTATGTTTGTGTATGTGTGCAGTGGGCATGTGCAAATGTGTGTGTTGTGTGCGAGCGCGCGCGCGCGTGCACGCGCACATGCGCTTGTGTGTGTGTGTGTGTGTACCACCATTTTAAAGCCCCCATCCCGGGAGACGTCTGTCTACTTAAAAGATTATGCCTTGACTCCACCCCCACCCCCTGCCTCCCATGCGCATCCCACGACCCCTCCCCCCCCCCCCCCCCCCACACACACTCTCTCTCTCTCTCTCTCTCTCTCTCTCTCTCTCTCTCTCTCTCTCTCTCTCTCTCAACATTTCAACATTACAGAGAAATTTCTCTTAGTAATATCTTTGATAAGCTGTATGGGGCGATCATAAACAACAGATTACAAGAACTGGCAGATGAGAATAGCCCAATATTGCAGGTGAGTATTAAGCTGGCTTTAAACAAAATGCAGTTCAAATCTTGACCACACGTTCACTTTATTATGTCAAATACAACAGTTTTCATACAATCAAAAACACTGTTGCTTCACAGATTTTGAGAAAGCAAGCATTTGTCACACAAAAAGCTGTGAACATTGCTGCCGACAGTTTCCGTGTTCTTTCAAAAAACTACAATGTTCTCCCCTGGACGAATATTTCAAATTCAAAAATGCAAAACAAACAGAACTAAAAGCAGTTTCGTTCCCAATTTATCAAACTCCTGAATCAAAACTGAACTTTCAATAAGATCCGGTTTCAGAAAGCTTGTTTGTATATATACATACATGAGTGTGTGTGTGTGTGTGTGTGTGTGTGTGTGTGTGTGTGTGTGTGTGATTTTATGTGTGTGTGTGAGTGGGTGGGTGTGATTCATGATTTGTGATTTGTTGTTTTTATGGCCACTGTGGCTTTGTACCTGCGGACACTTTGTACCGTCACAGCCACTCTTAATTTCTCTTTGGACATAATAAAGTGTTCTTGACTTCACTTGACTTGACTCGATCAATAGAAATATCCTTTGGCCAATTTTGCTTTAAAATGGTATAAAGGTTAAGATGTATAAATATACAAAATGCATGTATGATGTTGTGAGAGCTACAGTTCGCTGTAGTGCTAAATAAACACACTGTATAACGTGCACAACCGCAGTTAAACAGGGAGATGCGTGTGGTGTAATTTTCTCTGGCAATTGAGGTAATTGTTAATGGAAGACATGATGCTTTGATGTCAGTTGATGCTTTTACATTGTTTATTCTTTTATTAGCCGATGATGTGATCTTGATTTCAGAGATAATAGTAGCTTTACAGAATTAAATACCTTACAAAGGATGGCTGTATCCATCCAAATGTAAGTTAAATTAACTAAGAGTATCATTATAGTTTTTCGCAAGGGACACTATATAAGTGCAAGAGAGAGGTAGTTGTATGGCGATGACTTAATGCGTTTAGTTAATGCTCATAAATATTTGGGTATAATTTTCTCCATTCGTTTGATTTCTGCTGGTGCATGTAAGGTCCTAGTTAGCAGGGCTAAAAGTGTTGCTATGTATTATGAAAAAGGTATACATGCTAAACAATTCTTTTAGTTTATTTCTCAAGTTATTTGATAGTGAAATTCAGCCATCTGTTCAATACGGCTCTGAAATATGGCTCTAAAATGCAAGGTGGATAAGTAGAGACGAAGGAAGAGAAGGAGACGGGGAAGAGAGCGGGTGAGCACATCATCTTCCACATCAAGACCAGCTCGTTGTGTAACAGGACCACACTCTGGCAAATAAATTTGGCAAATAAATTGAATCATTGGGTTCGGCTCCTTGCCTTTTTATTCAAACTGTTCAAGATTCAGTCAGTGCCACATATGAACGATGTGCTGAACACCAAAAAAAAAAAAAAAAATGATGAACACCTATAGAAAAAAAAAACCTGAAACACACCAAGAAACACTTCTTAATAACTTAACACTAATTTCTTATGTATCTCAGTATTTACAAATTACAATAAAGTACCTTTTTCAACCACAACATCCAAAAACTTGGATTAATACCCTAGATTGATAAAACAAAACATTATGTGGAAAAAATAAGGAAAAGAAATCTTTCCCCAAAACTTGAGAAAAGGGAACTCACTATAATTAATATTAAATCAGCTCCGTCCCTGTTGACAGGAACGTTAACACGATCAATTAATAGTACTTTTAGATGAATTGTGTATTCACCAAAAAATAATCTTACAAAGTTATAATAGCTAACTACAAGGTCACCATTATCAAAGTTTTATTAAATACTTTAGTTTTCAAGCAGATCCAAAAGAAAATTGAGTCACTGTAAACAATAAACTAACATGCTAAATCAAAATGTAATATTCAGACAAATGATCAGGCTTAACAAGTAACTGAGTAAGCTTAAATCTTTTAACGAAAGGCCCAACAAAGAAATAATCCAAAATAGACTTACCCTATTTGTGGAATAAGGGTTATAAACATTTATACCCACAAAATGAATGCTGTCATCTCACTGGTATTACTGAACACCAATCCTTTCAAAACACAAAATGTCCTGCAAACAAAAGTTAAATTGTAACCGAGCACTGTTTACTTTACAAAACTAGGCCAATAACAAACAGAAAAATAACCAATCAGAACTATGTTTCCAACGAGACAAAAACAATTAAAATATTGGGTTATACACACTGAACAGCTCTCTCTTTCCTTTCACTCTGTCAGTGGTGTGTGTGTGTGTGTGTCTCTCTCTCTCTCTCTCTCTCTCTCTCTCTCTCTCTCTCTCTCTCCTGAGCATCACTGGGTCACAGTTGGTTTCCTCTTTTATTTCAAATCATATTTGAAGCGACGGACCCGTTTGGACCGAACCAACCTCACAAACTATTAGGACATAAACAGTGATGATCATAAACTTGAGGTAGCCCGTAACCATTCAACGCAAACGGCATTACCTTATACTTACCGGGAACAAACCGGTCTACATCGTTATTGTTAATCAGGGGACGTTTCTAACACTACTTAATCCATTAGTGTGTCTGCGCGCGCTTACGTGTGTGTGAGTGTGCTTGCGTGCGTGCGTGCGTGCGCGCGCGCGCGTGCGTGTGCGTGTGCGTGCGTGCGTGCGTGTGTGTGTGTGTGTGTGTTTGTGTGTGTGTGTGTGTGTGTTGTCACACCTGCTGAAAACTTGTGGGTGGAAGCGCGTTACTTGTGTGTTGTCATTTTTTTTTTTTCGCCTTCCAACTCGTTTGGCGTCTGGTAACGCAACTTATTCTTTCCTCTGTGTGTGTGTGTGTGTGGTAAAGTAATATTGCTTATAGCCCAGCTGACCGCAAAGGGACAGTCATATTTCAGAAAAAGAATTAAAAAAGCAAACCTCATTCTCACAACCCTTTGAAATTCCTAAGAAGTGGCCTGTGTGCAAACAGCACAAGACTGTCTTCTTTACTGCCGCCTCAGGAACACGGTAAAAAAACTCTTTCAGGTTGGGGAGGATTTTAAACAGTTTTTTTCATCCGTCTGCAAGTTCCATTCCTCTTGTCAGAATTCTTTGATGTAAGCCTGCGCTTACAGTTTCAGATCAGTGCGAAGGATAGACTAACTGCTCAACTCTTTCCTTGTGGCACTCTGGCAAGACGATCAACCAACTTGTTGCCTCGAACGCCCACATGTCTGGGAATCCACGCAAAAACTGTACTGTATCCATTTGATATCAGTACAGTTCGAATAATTTCAGCAGTGCTTGAGATGAAGCAGAAAAGGAGTCCGACAAAATGAGAAATCTCTTATGGTTTTGATTTGGAGACCATTTCAAGTGTCCAGACCAAGGCTGTCAACTCAGCAGTGTAGATGGAGGTATCAGTGGGAATGTGTTCAGATCATCTCTGAGAAGGGCCTGTTGCACAATACACAGTGTGACATGACAATTGACAGCCACACCATCCTCTGCATCCCCTACTTCTGCTTCTCCTCCTTTCCCCCTCTCTCTCTCCCTTTGTCTCAAGAATGGCAATCAAGAGTATCAGTCGTCGTCGACAACATTCAGTTTCTGCCATCACCCCCCTTTCCCCTTAACCACTTCACCCACCTCCCCCGCAGTCTGTTGGGCTTATGTTTGATCTAGTTGCAAAGTGAAACGACTGCAGGCGGAAATCTAAACAAATCTTAAATAAATGTCAGCGAACCGCCCAGAGAAACGTGGACAAACGCGTCACAAGACAACACACAACGCGTTTCGGCCTCTTAGGTCTTCTTCAGGTGAAACAAAGACGAACAAAATAACGAAAATGCACTTAGCTTTGATTGCTTCAGATTGCTTCTGAGTTCAGCGCAAGGAAGAAAGCGTTGAATCGTTCAAACGCTTTCTTCCTTGCGCTGAACTCGGAAGCAATCTGAAGCAATCAAAGCTAAGTGCATTTTCGTTATTTTGTTCGTCTTTGTTTCATCTGAAGAAGACCTAAGAGGTCGAAACGCGTTGTGTGTTGTCTTGTGACTCGTTTGTCCACGTTTCTCTGGGCGGTTCGCTGACATTTACTTAAGATTTGCTTATGTTTGATGTAACCAAAACGGTGAATGCCAAGACAATAAGATCGAGACGTTGCCGTACGAGTCGCCCGTTTCCCTCCCTCTCTCACCCCCACCTCCTCCCGCCCGCCTTCGCTTAGCACACAAAAAAAGTTGAAACCCAGTCTCCCCACTATGCTGCTCCACCAAAGGCTGAAGACTGATCACCACCAGTGAAACAAAGAAAACACAGCCAGATTGGGGATAGATCATATCTCCCAACTCTGAGAAATCCTGTGTAGTTTCACTTGGTTCACCCAGAAGAACTAGCTTAGGTTCATACCTACCCTGGGTGTGCCTGTTATTGGCCCAGCTGAGACAGCATCCCAACATCAGCATGCCTAAAGGGAAGGTGGACCAGTCACCAGCAACTAGAGAGAGATCAACACTCCTCTCCAACATCAGATAAGTTCTGATATTCCAACTGGACTCCAACTCAACTCATCCAGAATTTTCACTCTCTTAATGATGAGAAAAAGTGAGTGAAGTGGGGTGGGGATGGTAAGGCAGCCGTAACTGAATTAATTGAATTAATCTGAATATTTCACTCTTGTATAAACAGGTAAATTTGATGGGTGAAAGTGCACTTAACTTGTGTCAGTTCTTTGTTGTTCATTCAGTATGGAATGTTTGAACTTATCTGGAATTCTGTCTCTCGGAGCTACTAGCACTTTTAAGTATACAAGGCTAAGGAGAAACATCCTGAGCCTGAGCCACCTGAGTATTTTCAGTCCCGAAAAAAAAATATTTTTACAATTTTTTCAATAACTAGCACTGGAAAATTGCTCCTTCCATAACTAGGAAGAGAGAGAGGGTGGGGGTGATATTTTAATATAACTCCCATAGAGAAAATGTTCTAAGTCCTTCCCTAGAGAACAACACTGACCCACCCCCAGCTCTCATCACATCGAGGTAGGGGCTTGTCTGGGACTGTTAATATAAAGTTTACTCAAAATGTTATTCCCTTTGGCTATTCCAAATTTTGATGGGAAAAAAGAACAGAATTAAAACAAACAGGCTGATTAACTTGCAGTCCAGGAGGAAAAACTTGTATGTTTTTTATATGACAACTTTGTGTTTAATTGATGCTATAATCAATCTATCTGGGTGCGATATTGTGAGATTGTTTACTTTTGTCGTACTTAGTGGATACACAAGAACCCTTTTCAATACAACAACAATGAAGGGGATATCATAGGAATGTTAAGGAGTAGAAAATGCAAAAGAAACAATGCTACAACCAAACGAATCGTTCAACCCGTTTGGTGGAACATAGACACGGAAACAGCCTGGGAAGAGAAACGAAAGGCTGTAAGAATTTGGCAGAGAGAAAGAAGAAAACCATGCCCTGATCTAGCAGTTAAAACAGACATGAATCAGGAAACTGAACAATTCAAAAGAGTAGCTCAATAAGCAAAAGAAAACCAAGTGGCAACAATTTGTGTCTGCCACTTAATCATGACACAATACTGACTCATTTCTGGCACTTTTATTGTCGCATGGAAGGAAAACACAAAAACAAAAACGCAACTCCAGATATCTTAAACGCTGATGGGATCACAAAACTCAAGACAAAGTTGGAGAAAGGGTCGGCTCTACTTAAACGTTTCGTAGAACAGAGTGATCAAAGAAATTGGTGGAAAAGAAGAAATATTTGACCAAGTTAAACCAACACGCAGCTCAGACTGGCATTGATGATGAAATCACAGCATCTGAACTGGATGACGCAATAGCTAGATGTAGGGCCTACTAATGATAGTGCTCCAGGTCCAGACAAAGTACGGTATGCAGATATCAAACAGTTCTCAGATGAGGAGAAAGCCCAACTCTTCATTCTCCACCAGGAGAGTTTTGATAAAGGCTATGTCCCAGAAGACTGGACACACAGCTACCTGAAAGCTTTACCAAAACCAGGAAAAGATCATCACCAGCTAAATGGCTACCGCATACTCACTATGCAAAATATAGCAGGAAAGCTCATGGAATGAACCATAGCAAGAAAACTCGCAAGGAATCTTGAAAATCGACAAATCCTCCCATCAAATCAAGGAGGCTACAGAGCAGGTAAAAGTACATGGGAAAATGCGGCCGCTTTTGCCTATGAAGTATACGAAGGATTCCAAAGAAAGGAAGAAACACTAGCTGTTGCAATAGATCTGGAAGACGCATACAACAAAGTCCAGTTGTCGCTTCTTATGGAAACTACTCCCTGACTGGACTCGGCAAGAGGCTTAGACGATGGATAGCGGCACTTCGGGAGCGAACCGTCATCCTACGATTTGGAGATCGGACATGTGAGCCTCATAAACTTTCTATGGGATTACCTCAAGGTTCTGCTCTTTCCCCTGTTTTGTACAATGTTTACACTAAAGGCCTTGCAGACCTCAACAGAAACGGAATTGCTCGAGTGTTGACATTCACAGATGATGGCCTGATCTACAAAACATCAAAGAATGCTCAAGAAAGAACGAAAGCGGTTCAGCAACAGCTGAAACAACATTGCTCAGTAGTGTCAAGAAACTGGATCGTCCGTCAACCCTACAAAAGCCCAGACATTAGTCTGCACTCTCAACAACAAAGACATCAGGACAAATACCCTCACCAGTTTCCTTCAATGGAATACCAATTGA
>JADBJO010028446.1:0-7500 GCA_016801955.1 Conus betulinus | reverse complement strand
TCCGTTTTGGTCCTGTTGATGGTGACCATCCACTCATTTGCCCAATTTGAGATGCAATTCATTGCTTCCTGCATTCTGTAAGCTGCTGTGTTTGTCTGTTCTGCTTTTGTCCATACGGCAAGGTCATCTGCATGAAGCGTCCTTGAGATATGGATTGTCAGTTGGTCAGCAATGTCATCGATGAAGACGAGGAAAAGAGTTGGTGATATGACACCACCTTGAGGAACCCCCTCCCTGATCTTCACCAGTGAGCTTGTCAGGCCTTTCAGTTTGACTCGAGCTGTTCGCTGGAACAAGTAGCTGTGCATCCATCAGAACATGCTTCCGCATACGTTTTTTTTTCGGAGGAGCTTGAAAAGGAGACCTTCTGTCCACAACTTTATCGAATGCTTTGGTGCCAGCGACTTGATAGGAATCGTGGAAAATGACTTGATACTCCTAAAGATGTTCTAATGTCCACCGGCATTACAAGCCATCGTAAGACGTTGGTGTGTGACTATCATTTCTACGGCTGAACATTGCAAGAAGACTCCCAAGTTAAGTGCTTAGATCATATTCATTGATGTCAGCGAGACTTGATCGATGGAAACAAATTGGATCTTCATCTTCATTAAGTACCTCATGTTGTCAAAGAACTTATTTGTTGTGCTGCCCTAGAAAATTTTATCTGTGGATTTCCATTTGATTTCCATTCAATTGCATTTGAATTTTTGATGAAATGGCTCCATGACATGTATTTTGCGAACGCTAATTTTCCCTGGTCTTTAAAAGTAATACACTGCAACCTCTGCATTCATTTTTTTTTTCATTAATAAAAGCGTGCGTGTAAACCGTGTGCGTATGTGTGTGCGCGCGTGCGCGTGTGTGTGCGAAACGCGCGCGCATGCGTGTGTATGCTGGTATGTGTGTGTGTGTGTGTGTGTGCGCGCGCGCTGGTGTGTGTATATGTGTGTGTGTGTGCGTGCGCGCATGTGTGTGTGTATGTGTGTGTGTAAAGTCTGCGTGTGCGTGCTTATATGCTGGTGTGTGTGTGTGTGTACAGTCTGCGTGCGCGTGTGTGTGTACAGTCTGCGTGTGCGAATGTGCGCCTCCCCCACCCCCAAACACACACACACACACACACACACACACACACACATATATATATATATATATATGGTGTGGTGTGTGTGTGTGTCTCTCTCTCTCTCTCTCTCTCTCTCTCTCTCTCTCTCTCTCTCTCTCTCTCTCTCTCTCTCTCTGTGTGTGTGTGTGTGTGTGTGTGTGTGTGTGTGTGTGTGTGTGTGTGTGTGTGTGTGCCTGCGAGCGTGCGTGTATGTGTGTTCAAAAATATGTACGTACTTTGTCATATTCATTTTATTGTCTGTTTTTTCATGCATGCTAATCTTGTACGTTGTAGTACAGTTACATATGTTCCCCCAGCCCACCTCACTCCCTATCCCCACTCTCTCCTTCGATTCATAATTGTTATTCTCATGTATATTTCTATTTTTTGTTTGTTAATTTTTTTTTTTCATTTCTCTTCTATTTTCATTTGATGTTCGTTTATGATTACATGACCGCTTTGCTTGCTTCTTTGCTTTCTGACATTAATTGACTTCACTGCATGTTGTAGTCCCTACTCAGGGCGAGGACCGGATGTAAAAAAGCACGTCAGTGCTCATCTATTATATTCGTAAATAAAGAATTTTGTCTTGTCTTGTCTTTGTCTTGTCTTGTCTTCTCTCTCTCTCTCTCTCTCTCTCTCTCTCTCTCTCTCTCTCTCTCTCTCTCTCTCTCTCTGTATATGATGCCCACCCCCACCTTTTTCTCTCTGTCTCTGTCTCTCCTCTCTCTCTCTCTCTCTCTGTCTCTCTCTCTCTCTCTCTCTCACTCTCTCTCTCTCTCTCTCCCTCCCTCTTCCAGGCATTGATTGTCTTCTGTTCTTTTGTGTTAACCATTTCCTCTTTCTATTTATAGCGTTTATGCATGTTTACTTCTATTCTAGATTAGTTTTGCTGATGCTGTTATTGCGTTTTCTATATATTTCCCCTTTATTTGAGGGCCGGATGTAAAAAAGCCATTTTGTGCTTATTCCGTTTTTTCCCTCATTAAAAAAGATTCGTTCGTTCGTTCGTTCGTTCGTTCGTTCGTTCTGTTAGACTAGGACAAATTTCAGAAAACAAACACCCCCAGACATTTCTTGTTAGGAGCTGTCAGACAACACTTTCTAATGGATTTGGGCGTGTTGAATCCATTTCTTTTGTCTGACAAGACTGAAATTGCTTATGGCCTGGAATATGATGTTTTTCAAAATGGCCGACAAACGAAAGTATCGAACCGGTTTTGATTCAAACACACCTTATTTGCTTATGTTTTACACCACTTGTGCTAAACTTTAATACTTTTTTTGTAATTTTCTACCGGTATAAATCTGTTTTAGCCATTTGATGTAAATAATTTTAAAATAAGTGTCAAAAACAGTATAAAAATACTAAAAAGTAACAAGAAACCTTATAGTGGCCTCATACTTTCACACTTTGACCAAAATTGAATGCTTGTACAAAAACTTAGCAACAGTCTGAAGACTGTGTCACAGATGAGACGTCAGAACGAAAAAGTGAAGAAATGACACGCACTGAATGCAAGTCCCAAAAAAGAATTCTAAGCATTGCACAAGATTTGGTGTGTAATGTGAGTGGTGGTACACACTGGACCCCAGTGTAACTTGGTCTGGGCAGTACTCTCCATTAGGCTACAAGATCAAAGGAGTTTGTTCATCTATTTCGCTGTGCTGGACACACACACCGAGTTACAACATCATAAAGCAAATTGACACAGCACTGACAGAAAGCACTCTCAAGGCAATGGATCCAGCAACAGGAGCTGGAAGATTTGTACGCTTCACTTGTGACGATATAGACATCAATGATTTTCACCTTGGTGGAAAGAATAGTTTCCATGCCACTCAAGTTGCTGCTTGGCAGAGAGGCCCCGAAGGAGACATGGGGTTGAGGACACTTCAGCCTTCAAACAAAGACTCAACCCCTAAAGTACCTGAGGCATGGACAAGCTTTCCTCCTGCACAGATTATAGAAGGCCGTTCAGAACCTACAAATACACCTAACATCAAGTATGAGTGATTCAGTGCAACATCAGAAAATGAAAGTGCTGTTCAGGCTGTAGCAAAGGACACGACTTTCAACCTCATGAGCAACAAGGAGAGCAGTGAGACAGGCTGGACACAATTCAACCAAACTATCAGCACGGCTGACCCAGCAGTGACAAGCATTGGGTATATGCCCATCATAGAAGCTCCAGCTCATGAATTGGACTCCCTCAACACTGTCATTCAGAGATGCAAGCACGTAGCTAACAAACTGGGGCAACACTATGTTGGGCTAACAGTTGAAGCCCTGTTCTGCAAAGTGATGGAGTTGAAATGGGCGAAAAAAAAAGAATACCAGAACCTTCTGGTTGTCAGGCTTGGTGGTCTTCATATCTCACGAACTTCATGAAGGTCACTGGAAAACACATGGAATGCTCAGGACTTGTGGAGTTGTGGGTACAAAGCAATCTCATTGGACCAAAGACCGCGGAACAAGTTCTGGCAGGAAAGTCGTACGTCAGAGGCATGAGGTATCACAAATTAACTCTTCAAGCCATGTGGAGAATCCTGCTTCCTCAGCTGTTGCAATTCATCAATGAAGAAAAGAGAGGACTGAAAGAGGAGCCTGAAGATAATGTACAGAAGAAAGACACAGACGCGCTGCTGTCTCTTCTTCCTTCCAAGTGTTCAGAAATCTTGTGGATGACTTTGTTGCATCCATGGTGATGCCACCTTCAGTTTTGGTGGACTTGCATGCAAATGGTGGAAATCGTGCTAATGTTCACTAGAGCAAGCAGAGATGGTGACTGGAAGCTGCATCTACACGCATTCACGTCCATACTTCCATGTGATGCGATATGACCACACTAACTATGCACGCAGGGCTGTGTGTACGTGAGCGAAATGCAGCAACTGCCAGAAGAGGTCAAAGCTGAATTTGAAGCTGGAAACTTTGTGGTGAAACGTGGGGAAGCAGCCTTTCAACCAAGTTGATCCAGATCAAAGCCAGGAGTGGCTCAATGGGACAGAGAAAAAGTGTGGTGGAATCGTGGGTATCACAAAAACACCATCAGCTTTGACCAGATGGACGCTGTCCTACAACATGCGATCCCACATTTCCTGTGAAACCATAGAAGCTTTTGAGGCTGATCTAGAGGATACTGTCAACCATAATGAGAGCAACATAGGAAAAAGAAGGCAGGATAGGAAAGATGAAGATAGTGTGTTCACTACTCTGAAGAACTTCAAACTGTTCTCCAACGATGTTCCTGAAGACTGCAAAATATTGCAACTAAAGATCTCGCCCACAAGAGCATTGAGGAGGACTTACTAACTGCACAGCAGAAAGGTCAAAATCAGTTGAACACGTTTGTTGATGAGAGGTTGCTCCCTCATGCTGAAAGGAAGTTAAAGTTTCGTGATGCCTTGACAAAGAACACGCCACTAACGTTTGCAAATCTGTATGAAGTAAACCAGAAGAATGTGCACAGTACCAAACAGAAAATAATAGAGACAGACAGGAAGATTCTTCAGAGATTGGTCACTGCCTGTGAGGCAGGACGGTTGACTTCTCCATGGTTTTAAAACACGAACTGATGCCAGTACCCTCTGCACTAGCAGAAATGAATGGGACGCTACGTTCTGGTTCAAAAGCGCTTCTGCTTCAGGCACTCACTCGTGAAGTACCCCTGTCCACCAAACCTAGATGAGGCTGATCTTGTTGACAATGCCACACTTGTTGTTGATGGACAGGCACTCATCTGCAGCATTGGAAAACCCCGACAAGCGACTACATTTGAAGACCTGGCAGACGTTTTCATTAATACTCCTCATCAAGCTGGGCGAGGTTTCAAACGCATTGATGTAGTTTTCGACAGATACAACCTGACTTCCATCAAGACAGAAACACGGAGAAGACAAGGCAAAGATTCTCAGCCAATCAGAAATAAACAGTGATGAAGGCAGAGGCGTGCCCCTACCAACAAAGTGGGAGAACTACATTTCTCAACTTGACAACAAGGCTGACCTGGCGAAGTTTTTGTCACGACAGATCATACCGCATGCTCCAGTTGACCAAAACTATTGTTGCAGGTGGTGGTTTCAGTGATGTAACACACAGGTGGAGTCTTCAAACCCCAATACAGATGTACGTTCTCTGGAGGCTTCACATGATGAGGCTGACACCAGGATAATCCTGCACTGTGTACACGGTGAGGCTGAGGCAAGCAGCATTGTTGTGTCCCCCAGGGACACGGGTGTTGCAGTTCTGCTGCTGGTGCGTTTTCATCGCGCATCAAGTGTCCCAAAGCCTGGATAAAACCAGGCTCTCCCAAATCCAGAGAATACATCCCCATCCATGCTGTTATAGAAACCACAGCCATTGAAAGAGATAAGCTCCAAAACCTTGCTGGATTTCATGCTTTCACCGGCTGCGACACGACGTCATACTTTGCTGGACATAGTAAGACAACTTGCTTGAAGGTTTTCCAGCAGCAACCTGATCTGTTGAGTTCACTGGGAAAAGAAACTCTCACAGACGAGACACTGCAAAATGATGAAGTCTTCGTTTCCAGTGTGTATGGTGTACAAAACTGTGACTCGGTGAACATGGCTCAGTCAGTCCTGTTTCGCAAAGTCCATGCGCCAGAAACACTGCCTCCAACACGTGATGCCTTGTTTTTCCACACACAGCGGGCACACTGTCAGACAGCTATCTGGCTACAAGCTCACCTGCAGCACCCCTGCCTCCCACCGCCAGAAACCATGGGCTGGGAAACTAGGGGCACCTTGATTCCTGTTCTCAAGTCACTCCCATCAGTTCCAGAGGCATGCACTGACGCGATCTTCTGTGGATGCACTGTGGATGCAAAAAGCAGTGCACTAGTTCCCAGTGCAAGTGCAGAGCAGCTAGTCTTCCTTGCACAGTAGCATGCAAGTGCAGTGACAACAAAGTTTGTTACAACTAATGAAACGAATTGTATGAGTTCTAGACAATGTATCAGTGATTGTGACGTAAATAATGAGCAAAAATTATGACCATGAGTTTTATAGATTCGTTTGGCTGGCTTGAATAAAAAAATTACAATAACATGGAAGAATTCACTAAAGAAAGCAAAAAACGATTGAAATTATTAGAGAAGTACCGATAGATTTGATTTACTTATAATGACCTATTGACTTTAAACTACAAACACTAAGTCTTGTCAATATTCTTTTCCCTTTCTTTCAATCGCTACTCCGTCCCTCAATTGTAAAGAATTATTGACTACAAATAACTCGAGAGTGCTTGAATGCTCTCTCTCTCTCTTTTTCTCTCTCTCTCTTCACCTATTTTGTCCAAAAAAAGTTTTTGTTTCTAATTAACAGATTGTTTTGTTACTTAAGGCAAGGTAAGGAGAGAAGTGAACTGTGGCTCCGTTTGATTTTGTTTGTAACTGCTGTCATTTTGTACTGGCTTGTCGTTGTGAATACTTATGATAAAAAAAAAAAAATTGGTTGAATAATATTACAAAAAAAGGAAAAGGTGTCTTTTTTACTTCTTCTTTTAAATATAAACTGTAACAAAAATTAGTCAATAACAAAACTTTTTGTGGCAAAAACAATGGAAGTTTAGTTACAGAATCCTTGTCAGTATTTATGGCAGCCATTTTGAATATTTAATTTTAGTACAAAAACTACGCTTTTGAGAGTTTGTCAGACAACAAAACTGAAAAGAGCGTGGTCACATTCTTTAGAATCGGTCGTCTGACAATTCCTAACATCATTTGCTCCAGAGAGAGAGAGAGAGAGTGTGTGTGTTCAGGCCTTATGGATGCTTTCTTTATAGCTTAGACTCCAGAATATTTCTCTCTCTCTTTCTCTCTCTCTCTCTCTCTCTCGAGAGAAATATTCTGGAGTCTAAGCTATAAAGAAAGCATCCATAAGGCCTCCTGACACACATCACTGATCATTAGTTACACGTACTGAGTTCCCTTGCATTTGATACTGACTCAGTTGTTCCCTCTGGTACAACAAAAATGATGATCGCCCAAGAGAGAGAGTGCGTGTGAGTGTTGGTGTACTGGTGGGAGTGGGGAATGACAAAATAATAACAACAGGATGGCGATTTAAACTTTGCATTAGCCTACTTGGTGGTGACCTTACTGTTATGACGTAATTTTCTTTTAGCATCGACCCAATGATGTCACTCCCGCTCATTCCGCACCCCCCCCATCCACACAGCCACAAGCCGGTCGGCCCCGCCGCAGCCTCCGCACCGGCAATCCACAGGGAGCAGTCAATGTCAAGTCGTCAAGAGGCACCCACCGGAGGAGACACTGCACTGCTGCCGATCACTTCGGTGGTGTTTCAGTGGCGCCTGTTTCTGATCTAACATACGCAGGACACCACCTACTAAGCCCCCCTACTGACGA
>JADBJO010028445.1:17500-20137 GCA_016801955.1 Conus betulinus | reverse complement strand
AAAAGAGATATTATCTGTTTATGACACGTCCACGCTCCCATACCCTAATTCACTCGACCCGACGCTACTTACAACGGTTCTTCTGCACCCCCAAGTACAGCTGTACCGGACGAGAATACTCGTTGCTCTGTGAGGTCTACATTGGTTTCAGACGGTGAGGGCAAAATTCACCCACACTGTATTACTGCTTGGGACCTGTCTCCCATTTTCTTTGTTTCCATTTTTTTTTTTTTTTTTCCCTTTCTCTCAGGAATCTCATCCGTCCTCGCCATCTTTTGTCATCTCTCAGTTCTCCCCCTTTGACACGGTCTAGCTGGCTGCGCATGTAGAACACACACACCCTCCACACACACACACACACACCGGCAAGTCATTATTCAGCGGGCCTTTTCTCCTTACTTTTTTTTTCAATTGCTGGGGGCAAGCATTTGTGATGTAAGACATACGCACCTGCTGTCGGCATGATATTTCTTGCAGAGCAAATCGACATGTCAGCCTGTGTTTAGTGTAGCCAACATTGGAGTAGAAAGTGTCCACCCAAGTCACCTATGACCTATGTCGTTTTATTCTGGATTTGGTTCGTCACCAGGATCAATTATCATGACTTTACTAACCCCGCGGCATTTGAGGATCAGAAGAAAGCTCAAGACTTGCATCCTTACCCAAAAGAAACCTAAAATACAATAAACATACAAGGGCGTGAAACAACGCGCAACGCGTATATATCATGTAAAACAAAACAAATCGTTGTCATCTGTCAGCATTATGAGCCAATATACACACTAATTATATATGTACATTTGATTGATCAAATGACTATAAAGTCTTCATACACGTACACGTTCATGCACGTCTTAAATTAGTTTCAAACTGAGGTGACTGCAAGCAGAAAACTGAAATAAATTCTAAAGAGAAATCATAATTATTCCGCCGGACCAAAAGGACAAGCAAATTACAAGACAAAAACACGGCGCGTTTCGACCTCTTTGGTCGTCTTCAGGCAACTGTCCATGCTGTGCCCCCAATTTGAGAAGATAAGCGATTGTTCGTTCTTCGTTTTCATTGGACTGAACGTTGTCTATATCTTGCCTGAAGAAGAGCAAAGAGGTCGAAACGCGTCATGTTTTGTGTTGGAATTTGTTTGTTTCTTTTGAGCAGCGAAATGGTTACAATTTTGTTCTGTAAAACACGTTTTATAACTTTTTACAAAAACACACAAACAAACAAACAAAAAACCAAACAAACAACCAGGGCAAATTACACTCAAAGAATCATGATAATTTTTAACGGAAAGGTATACATGGACACACACACAGACATGCACATTGATTTACAGATCATAATAAAGAGCATCATATCATATAAGAGTAAAAGCCTGGAACTGGACTTGTTCTCTCTCTCTCTCTCTCTCTCTCTCTCTCTCTCTCTCTCTCTCTGTGTGTGTGTGTGTGTGTGTGTGTGTGTGTGTGTGTGTGAAATCAATATGTTTCTGAATGCATTCTCCGTACATTTAATTACCAGTCTGTTAGTTGGAAGAAAGCGCCAGGTGGCATTGAACTGAAGACAAGTCAAAACCGGTCGCACTGAAGTCGTTGAATGCAAAACAAAGTCGGTTCTATCAGCGTTCATTGCAAAACAAGGCCACTTGTATCAGCGTTCATTGCAAAACAAAGCCGGTTGTATCAGCGTTCATTGCAAAACAAAGCAGGTTATGTCAGCAGCGTTCATTGCAAAACAAAGCCGGTTGTCTTAGCGTTCTTTGCAAAACAAAGCCGGTTGTATCAGCGTTCATTGCAAAACAAAACCGGTTGTATCAGCGTTCATTGCAAAACAAAGCCGGTTGTATCAGCGTTCATTGCAAAACAAAGCCGGTTGTATCGGCGTTCATTGCAAAACAAAGCCGGTTGTACCGGCGTTCATTGCAAAACAAAGCCGGTTGTATCAGCGTTCATCGCAAATTAAAGCGGTGGCGTCGATTTAATCTGCACGTCAAAAACCGCTTGTATGAATGTCCGTTACACTCAAAGTCTGTTAAACGTTTTTTCTTTGTTTGTTGGGCTTTTTTAAAAACCTCTGTGTGTGTGTGTGTGTGTGTGGGGGGGGGGGGGGGGTGTGTGTGTGTGTGTGTGTGTGTGTGTGTGTGTGTGTGTGTGTGTGTGTGTGTGTGTGTGTGTGTGTGTGTGTGTGTGTGTGTGTGTGTGTGTGTGTGTGTGGCGAGGGGAAGAAGGGGGGGGGGGGGGGGGGGGGGGGGGGGGGGATAGGGGCTCGAGTTGTAAGAAAAAGCAGGTTATATTAAGACCAGTCCCGTAAGTCGTCTCGATTCTGATATAAACAGCTGTGTCTTTCGTCCACTTTTGTTTGTTTGCTCGCTTGCCTGTTCGTTAGTTAGGTTTTGTCTATTTGTCTGTAGCCGCTGGGCATCGTAGTCTCTGGGCTTCGTTGATGTTGTGCAGTGTATTATATGGATTGGTCACGCGCAATGACTTCTTTGATGAAGCTGAGTTGTGCATGTGAACGATGAGTGGTATCCACTGCTGTTTTGAATAAGGAGACGCTTTAGGTTTGTGTTTATCTCTGATCAGTGGGTTTTTTTTTGTTTGTTTTTGTTTGTTTTTTTCTTTCTCTGATTTCACATCC
>JADBJO010028445.1:2500-12500 GCA_016801955.1 Conus betulinus | reverse complement strand
ACTAGTGTTTATTTCGCTGGGTATTTTTTTAATCACAAAACACCAGTCTTTTGTTCTTTTCCACACACAAAAAAAAGTGCTGGTGACGGGAGCATCCGGGTACCTGGCGGGTCACGTGGTGAAGCTGCTGCAGGAGGAAGGATACAAGGTGCGCGGGACGGTGCGCAGTGTGAAGAACGAGAACAAAGTCAAACACCTGTACAACCTGTGCCCCAGTGCCGCCTACCGTCTGGAACTTGTGGAGGCCGACCTCACCCAGCCCGAGTCGTGGGAAGCGTGAGTCAGCTGTGTCTGCTTTTGTTAATATTAACTGTCAGTTGTGTCGCTGTTGTTAATAATAACTGTCAGTTGTGTCGCTTTTGTTAATAATAACTGTCAGTTGAGTCTATTTTTGTTAATAACAAACTGTCAGTTGTGTCTGCTTTTGTTCATAATAACTGTCAGTGGGGTCTGTTTTTGTTAATAATAACTGTCTGTTGTGTCTGCTTTTGTTAATAATAGCTGTCGGTTGTGTTGCTTTTGTTAATAATAACTGTCAGTTGGGTCTTCTTTTGTTAATAACTGTCTGTTTTGTCTGCTTTTATTAATAATAACTGTCTGTTGTGTCTGCTTTTGTTAATAATAACTGTCAGCTGTGTCTGCTTTTGTTAATGATAACTGTCAGTTGTGTCTGCTTTTGTTAATATTAACTGTCAGTTGTGTCTGCTTTTGTTGATGATAACTGTCAGTTGTGTCTGCTTTTGTTAATATTAACTGGTCAGTTGTGTCTGCTTTTGTTGATGATAAACTGTCAGTTGTGTCTGCTTTTGTTAATTATAACTGTCAGCTGTGTCTGCTTTTGTTAATGATAACTGTCAGCTGTGTCTGTTTTTGTAGATAACTGTCAGTTGTGTCTGCTTTTGCTGATGATAACTGTGGGTTGTGTCTGCTTTTGTAGATAACTGTCAGTTGTGTCTGCTTTTGTAGATGATAACTGTCAGCTGTGTCTTTTTTTGTAGATAACTGTCAGTTGTGTCTGCTTTTGTTGATGATAACTGTCAGTTATGTCTGTTTTTGTTAATAATAACTGTCAGTCGTGTCTGCTTTTGTTAATAATAACTGTCAGTCGTGTCTGCTTTTGTTAATAACAGTCAGTTGTGACTGCTTTTGTTAATAATAACTGTCAGTCGTGTCTTCTTTTGTTAATGACAGTCAGTTGTGACTGCTTTTGTTAATAATTACTGTCTTTGTGTCTGTTTTTGTTAATAATAACTGTCAGTTGTGTCTGCTTTTGTTAATAATAACTGTCAGGTATGTCAGCTTTTGTTAATGATAACTGTCAATTGTGTCTGCTTTTGTTAACGACTGTCAGTTGTGTCTGCTTTTGTTAATAATAACTGACAGTTGTGTCTGCTTTTGCTGATAACTGTCAGTTGTGTCTGCTTTTGTTAATAATAACTGACAGTTGTGTCTGCTTTTGTTAATAATAACTGTCAGTTGTGTCTGCTTTTGTTGATAACTGTTAGTTGTATCTGCTTTTGTTTATAATAACTGTCAGATGTGTCTGCTTATATTAATAACAACTGACAGTTGTGTCTACTTTTGTTGATAACTGTCAGTTGTGTCTGCTTTTGTCACTGATAAATGTCAGTTGTGTCTGGTTTTGTTAATAACTGTTAGTTGTGTCGTGGTTTTGTTAATAACTCATCTGTGTCTGCTTTTGTTATAAGCGTAAGTTTTGTCTGCTTTTGTTAATAACTGTTAATTGTGCCTGCTTTTGTTTGCAAATACCAGTTGCGCGTCTGCTACTGTTAAAAACCGGTAGTTGTGTCTGTTTTTGGTACAGCTGTCACTTCTGTCTGCTTCTGTTAACTACTGTCAGTCGTGGCTGCTTTTGTTCGTAAATGTTACTTGTGTCTGCTTTTGTTACAACTGTCAGTTGTGTCTGCTTTGTTTCAGTGATGGCACAGCCAATGTTCGGTAGGTGCCCAAGGTTTGATCAGCATGTAGGGCTAATGCGGAGGTCAGGCATGTGCTATGTCGTGGCCGTACGACCCTCTTCTTAAACTCTTCACTTATAGTCCTTAGTGCATTTAAGATCAGCTTTAAATCATGCGCATTGTGGCCTCAAAACTTAGCGGATGTGGTGAAGCGTATATGGACTAGTCCCCACGCAGTGACAGCTCCTCGATGAAACTGAAACTGACAATTTGTCTTCAGGAGGAGGAGGAAGAATCATCATCACCATCATCCTCTACGTATTATCATCAGGTTTCCTTTTTGTCGTCATCATCAACATCATCATGAACGTCATTGTTGTAGTCGTCATTATCCTCATTCTCTCATCACCAGCATCTGTGCAGTCTGTCCAATCTCTCCCAATGCAGCTCACGAGCTAAAACTAGTAAAGGTAGATATCTAGTCAGTTCATAGGCACAGTGAGGTTTTGTGTGTTTGTTTGTTTTTGCTTTGCTTGTGTATCTTGTTTCGTCGTTACTATCATCATCATCGTCGTCGTCATCATTATCATCATCGTCGTCGTCATCGACAACGGCAGCAACAGATCTGTATAAAAAAAAAAATGTCACGCGTTGTTTACAATCTGAAACTGGTTAAAGTTCATCTCAGTCATAGAGCCCCTGGATCCTAAGTAATTTGTTTTGTTTTGGTTGTCTACTTAAGTTGCCATTGCAATCATCATCATCATCATCATCAGATTATCATTAACATCATCAACATTTTCATCGCCTCTTTCAACAACAGCATCTTCAAAATCCTGTGTATCGCTGTGCCGTTTACTGGTTGAAACCTGTGAAAGCAAACTTCAATCACCAGGTCTTAGGAACCATGTGTAAATTTGATTTTATTTGTCTCCTTATTTTTATCTCGTCACCGTCATCACCATTACCTCATCAGCGTCATCATCATGCTTACTTTATCATTATCAGCATCAAGGTCTGTGCAACCTGTGTCTCGATGCTACTCATCAGTTCAAACACATGAACGCTGCCATTACTTAGCTGGGTGGTCGATATCGTGAGTAATTTCTTTGCTTTCTTTTGTTGATCAATTTGCCTAATAGTGTACACTTTTTGTCATTATAGTCCAGCCGATCGTATATGATTTTTAAGAGGGTTGACAAAGACAAGGGACACAAGGGGGGGGGGGGGGGGGGGGGGGGGGGGGAGGGGTTTCCCATCTTCTTGAAAAAAATGGTTTCGTCTGGAGAAAAATGCTTTCTTTTGCTGCTAGAGTCATTGGAATGCCGCTCACAAAGAACAGTTCATTAGGTTCCTCCAGTTGCGTGACACCCTGTGAAAAAAAAAATATATACGTATATCTTCAATGAAATGGCAGCTACTATATTGACATTCTTAATTAGATAAGGCTGTGCTTAGAGCTTCGACATATTTGATTTATTGGCCCGATGCTAGGTAAAAATAAAAAATAAAAAAAATCAGGGGTTGAAGCGTGTGCTTGTTGTACTCTGATAGTCTAGGTACATTTTTTTTTTTTGCCATTTGCTGGGGGGGGGGAGGGGGGGGGGGGGGGGGGTAGGGGGGGGGGGAATGTGATTTATGTAGCTAATTATTGTGGGTGGCTTTATCTTTTCATTTGTTCAGAGCTGTAGCAGGAATGAGGAAGAATGTGATTCATTTAGCTAAATGTTTTGGGTGTCTTTTCCTTTCCATTTGCTAAGAACTGTGGCAGGGGACGAAGTACGTTATTCAAGTTTACGTGTCTTTTTCTTTCTTTCCATTTGCAAGAGGTGTGGCGGGGATGAAGTATGTTCTTCATGCTTGGGTGTCTTTTTTTCTTTCCCAAGGGCTGTGGCTGGATGAAGTATGTCATTCATGTTTGCGTGTCTTTTTCTTTCCCAAGGGCTGTGGCGGGGATGAAGTATGTCATTCATGTTTGCATGTCTTTTTCTTTCCCAAGGGCTGTGGCGGGGATGAAAGTATGTTCTTCATGTTTGGGTGTCTTTTCTTTCCCCAAGGGCTGTGGCGGGGATGAAGTATGTCATTCATGCTTGGGTGTCTTTTTCTTTCCCAAGGGCTGTGGTGGGGTGAAGTATGTTCTTCATGTTTGGGTGTCTTTTTTCTTTCCCAAGGGCTGTGGCGGGGATGAAGTATGTCATTCATGTTTGGGTGTCTTTTTCTTTCCCAAGGGCAGTGGCGTGGATGAAGTATGTTATTCATGTTTGGGTGTCTTTTTCTTTCCCAAGGGCTGTGGCGGGGATGAAGTATGTCATTCATGTTTGCGTGTCTTTTTCTTTCCCAAGGGCTGTGGCGGGGATGAAGTATGTCATTCATGTTTGGGTGTCTTCTACTTTCCTCAGGGCTGTGTGGCGGGGATGAAGTATGTCATTCATGTTTGGGTGTCTTCTACTTTCCTCAGGGCTGTGGCGGGGATGAAGTATGTCATTCATATTTGCGTGTCTTTTTCTTTCCCAAGGGCTGTGGCGGGGATGAAGTATGTCATTCATGTTTGGGTGTCTTCTACTTTCCTCAGGGCTGTGGCAGGGATGAAGTATGTGATCCACACGGCCAGCCCCTTTCCACTGGAGAACCCTAAGAAGGAGGACGACCTCATCCGGCCGGCAGTGGACGGTACCCTCAACGTCCTCCGGGCCTGTGCCAAGGCAGGCACTGTGCAGCGGGTGGTCCTCACCAGCTCCTGTGCCGCCATCGACTGTGAGTGTTGGCCAGAGAGGAAGGGTGGTACAGAAGATGCCCAAAAGCGCGAAATAGCGGGGAGACACACACACGCACACACTCGCACACACACACACACACACACACACACACACACACACACACACACACACACACACACACACACAACACACACACTCTCTCTCTCTCTCTCTGTCTCTCTCTCTCTCTCACACACACACACACACACACACACACACACAGACGCACACACACACACGCACGCACGCACGCACGCATACACACACACACACACACACACACACACACATACACACGCACGCGCACACACACACACACACACACACACACACACACACACACACACACACACACACACACACAAGCCCCATATGCGCTAGGTAGGGGGGGGGGATGGGGGGGATGTAAAAAGCGCAAATGGTAAATGCCCCCAAAGCGCGAAATGGTGAGCATCAAAATGCGCGAACATGGTTCTTCAGTAAAGCACACCCCTGTCATCCGACGAGGTTCTGTCTTCTGCAGCCAGACTGTGCTTCATGTGGGGCAGAAAGAAGCGTTTCGTTTCTACGGAAGAGGAGTCTGGCACAACAGGAAATCTTTCCTTCGAGGTTGTCTGTACACAGTACAGCGCACAGACTGTCCTTGGTATACAACAGCCTTTGAAATCCATGCGCGCACGGAGAGATTCAAGATGGGACAATGCAGGATTTGTGAATTCGATCACGTTTTTGTGAGCTGTTTCTGAATCGATGACTGAAGTGAGAAAATATAGCTTGTGGTAAGTTATCCCCAGTTAAAAACCTGTTTTAGCTTAGGTAAAATATGATTTGGTGTGTGTGTGTGTGTGTGTGTGTGTGTGTGTGTGTGTATGTGCATACCTTCTTAAGAAACATGGATAGTCATGATGACTTTCTGTGGATAGACTTGTGTTAATGTTTTCCATTTGGGGAGGTGGGGGAGGGGAATGAAGTAAGGGGAGGGATAGAGGGAGGGTAGAGGGATATTGGAGGTTTATTGAGTATGAGTAACTTGCCCACACTATTTCTTTTTAACCTTTTTTGTTGTGTTTTGTGTTGTTTTCCCTCTTTGCATAAACAATGCACACACACACACACACACACACACACACACACACACGCACACACACACGCACGCACGCACGCACGCACGCACGCACGCATGCATCAGCAAATTCAACAGAATGCACAGTATACAAGTGCTTAAAAACAAACAAAAAAAAAACATATTGCTTCCTCAGTTATGAAAGTTCTCTATGTAACTCGCCCTTACGATGTATATGGCACCAGGGCATTCGGAGTCACATGACAAGCCACGTGACGAGAGCTTCTGGAGTGTTCCTGAGAGGCAGGACCCCTACCCCAAGAGCAAGACTCTAGCTGAGAGGGCAGCATGGGACTTCATCAGAGACCTACCTGGTAAGGGCATGTGTATGTGTGTGTGTGTGTGTGTGTGTGTGTGTGTATGTGTGTGTCTGTGTGTGTGTTTGTGGAGAGAGAGAGGAGAGAGAGAGAGAGGAGAGAGAGGAGTGAGGTTTCGTTTCAAGAGAGAGAGAGAGAGAGGGAGAGGGGAGGAGAGAGAGAGGAGAGAGAGACAGAGGAGAGAGAGTTTTCAAGTTGTTTCAACCGGAGACAGAGGGGAGAGAGAAAGAGAGAGGGAGAGAGGAGAGAGAGAGAGGAGAGAAGGGAGTGTTTCGTTTTGCAACAGAGAGAGAGAGAGAGAGAGAGAGAGAGGAGAGAGAGAAGAGAGGAGGAGAGAGAGAGAGAGGGAGTTTGTTTGTTTCAACCCAGAGAGAGAGAGAGAGAGAGAGACAAGTTTGCTCTCGAGAGAGAGGAGAGAGAGAGAGTTGCGAGAGAGAGAGAGAGAGAGAAGGCTGAGTTTGTTTCAACCTCGAGAGAGAGAGAGAGAGAGAGAGAGAGAGAGAGTTTTAGAGAGAGAGAGAGAGAGAGAGAGAGAGAGAGAGAGGAGAGGTCGAGAGAGAGAGAAGCTCGTTTCAACTTAGAGAGAAAGAGAGAGAGAAAGTTCGTTTTTACCACACAGAGAGTCAGAACTTCGTTCCACCCTTATTTTCAATGATTGAAATTCCAAACAAATATTTTAGTATTCCGCCGGACAAAAGGCGCGAACAAAACAATTATAACAGAACGTTTTGACCTCTGTTGGTCTTCTTCAGGCAAGATACTCAACCTTCAGGACAACGAAAACGAAGAACAAGCTATCACTTACCTTCTCAAACTGGGGCGCAAAATGGACAGTTGAAGATCCTGAAGACCTGAACTCGTCGGGCCCAAAAAAGAGGCGGACCGAAGGGATCGGGGTGGGGGAGGGGGGGGGGGGGGAATTGAGGGGTGTGGCAGGGATGGAAGTGGATGGAGGCGGAGCGAGTCTTAAACCATTTTTTTGTCTTTATCCTTGCTGGAGTTTTTGTTGTTTTCTTCCAGATGAGGAAAAATTCGAACTGGCAGTGATCAACCCCGCGTTTGTTCTTGGGCCTCCGCTGCAAGGGTCACCTTGTACAAGTGTCGAGGTATAGGGGTGTGTGTGTGTGTGTGTGTGTGTGTGTGTGGTGTGGAGAGAGAGAGAATATGTATGTATACCTGTGTGTGTTTGTATGTGTGTGTGTGTGTGTGTGCGTGTGTGTGTGTGCGTGGAGAGAGAGAATATGTATGTACACCTCTGTGTGTGTGTGTGTGTGTGTGTGTGTGTGTGTGTGCGGGAGGAGAGAGAGAGAGAGAGAGAGAGAGAGAGAGAGAGAGAGAGAGAACATGTGTGAATTGTGTTACTGAACCATTATAAAAAGTTGATACTCACAGTCCGTTTTTCATGCTTTCACCTGTTCACTGTATAACAAAGGGTTCGTTACCTAAGTGTGTGTTGCTGGACAACCCATACCTCTATCGTTCTTTAAACAGATGATTGAGAAAGAAAGAAAGAAAAGACATGGAACAATGCACATTTTGTGTTTACATTGTTGTTATTCTGAACAGGAATTTTACCACTTGAAGTTATTTTACGATCAACTTACCTGTCCAAATAAATTTTGTATACCCACTTGTTGTAAAACATCGCGATGTTATCAGGATCTTCAAAACAAAAACAAAAAAGAAGAGAAATAGGTAAACAACATAAAAATAACAAACAAACAAAAACAAAAACAAAAAAAAAAAATGGGAGAGCAGGGAGCTAACCATGTCTCCATAACTGATTTGGCCGGAGGAGTGATCACCCCTGTGGAGGGTGGTGCGTTAGCTTGATCGACAGACCAGGCACTGGCAATTGTAGTAGTTGGAGAGAGAGAGACAGAGAGAGAGAGACAGACAGACAGACAGACAGACAGACAGACAGAGAGGAGAGAGAGAGAAACCGTAAAATTCGGCACAGAAACGCCGTCATTTTCGTTAACACCATCCTCATCACAGATCTCGCCGATGTCGTCACCCGACCCACGTTCCTGCGCGGTGACCGAGAACATGCCTGCGTCCTAAAGCGGTGGGTGACGGTCAGGGGACGCCCAGACTTCCCAGCCCATGGTCACCGAGACTGTCTTGGCCTTTTGCTTGGCCGGGACCCCTGTTGACTCCCCTCCGTAAGAGACCCTGGGGTTGAGACGCTCTTCATCATTTTCGAGGCGCTGAGGAATCCGAGAGAGCAGAGAGCGGATGGGGGTGGATAGGTTGGGGGGTTGGGGTAGGGGGGGGGGGTGGAGGCGGATGCTGACCTGTATCCACATCTCGGAACCGATAGCGAACCAGTGTAGCTGGGAGGAGCAGGTGTGTCTCTCTCACCACAACAACATAGTTCTTGCTTGGGTTCCCGGCCGTGTGGGGAGTTCGAGGCAATGAGATGGTTGATCAACTTGCCAAGAGTGCCACAAAGAAAGAGGTGAGCAGACTGTCTATCCCTCACACTGATCTGAAACCCAAAACTCAGGCTTACATCAAAGACCTCTGGCAAGAGAAACGGAACTCGCAGATGGATAACAAACTGTTCAAAATCCGTCCAAATCTGAAAGAGTTGTTACCCTGTTCCCAAGGCGGGTGTAAAGAAGAGACAGTCTTGTGCCGTTTGCATACAGGCCACTCATTTTTACACCCATTCCATGTCATGTGTTCCACTCACAGTGAAACATAGTCTTTTAGAGTGTTGGGACTTGCATGATGTGAGACATAAGCATTTTACAGCAGACTCCCATGAAAACCTTGTTCAGAGATGTCTCACCGGATGTGATCTTTCAATTTCGTCGGACCTACGATTTTGCAGATGAAAATTTTTGAACAAAATTTCCGGTGTGTTTTCTGAAGGTGTATTTTAAAGAATTGTGAGAATGAGGACTGTTGTTTGTTTTGTTTGTTTGTTTTTGTTTGTTTGTTGTTTGGGGGTGTGTGTGTTTGGAGTGGCTTGTGGGTTGACTTTGGCGCGATGACATCTCTGATATGGCCCCTTGCGGTTGGCTGGGCTATCTATGTATGAGCAACATTGCCTTACCTCTACTACTCTCTTCCCACAACTGGTGGTCCATCAGGAAGGTTTACGCGGATGTGGAAACCGAATAGACCGTGACGACGCTCGTGAGCCAAACTCCGGCACGACTGGGGTTGTAAGCTTCGTGGGGGGAAACATTCAGGGCCAAAGACGCAGGTGTAGAGAGTGTCGAAGGCACGAAGGGGTCGATAGCAACGCACAGGGCAGACACATGGACTCTGTGTCGTAAACAGAGGACATGGAGGACGACGACAGAGACCCTGTAGTGCACGACGGCCAAGCGGAATGCTGGAGAGAGAGAGAGAGAGAGAGAGAGAGAGGAGAGAGAGAGAGAGAGAGAGAGGCGCGGTGATAAAAACGGAACTTGTGCATGCCTTCTTGTAAAAGATGAGCGAAAGAACCTTCCTCAACTGAAAACGACAACGAGCTGAAAAACTGCTTGAGAAGATTCAACAGCACCGAAAAAAAAAAGAAAAGAAAAAAAAAAACTCAAGTGTGAACTTACACCAAATGTGGGCTTGTTCCCTCCTCGCCGGAGGAAAAGGAGAAGGCTGAACTATGGGTAGAATTCATGAAGAGAACTCACTACGGGCGACCAGTCTTCCGGCCTAAGCGATAAGGCATGATTAGCTCCCTTCTCTCTCGTTTTTTTTTTTTTTTTTTTTTTTTCCCCTGTTAGTTAGCTATATATAACATGGCGATATGCCACATTATGTAGGTATAAAGTATTTGTTTGGATGAGTAAGAATGAGAAAAAATGGTGTGCTAAAGACATTAACGACCTAATCATATCTGTCTGGAAAAAAAAAAAACCTCACAGATGA
>JADBJO010028444.1:0-20138 GCA_016801955.1 Conus betulinus | reverse complement strand
TTTCTTTGTTTTATGTTTTGTTAAGTGTCATTTTTTTGTTAAAAGACGTTAAACCAACACACTCAGGTAAAAACAAACACACACATGCACGCACGCACGCACGCACGCATGCACGCACGCACGTACGCACGTTACACACACTTACGGTATCTGGACTGCTGATACTGATTTTGACCAATTGGTTGGACGGAGCATCTTTGTTTGTGAGGAAGATGAACTCTTGGCCCACATTGGTGACGTACTGTTCCACACAGAGAGAGAACTCTGTTAGGCAGATTACTGTCAAATTTCATAAGCTTGCAAAAGTATGATGGACGAGGACTAGCTATGATAATAGCAAATGATTTGGAAAACAAACTGTCTCTGGAAGACTTAGAAACATGGTGTAACATTACACATGAACTGATGGTTGTAAAACCGGCAAGACCTGATGGTAATCAAAACAGCTCTGAACCCGTCCATGCATACATACATCCATACCAGGCTCCCACACATCATAAACAGCTTGGACCTTTTTGGAGGAAAGAGAAGATCAATTTGGAGACTCTGTAATTCTCTGTGGAGATCTTAATGTACGGTCAGGATTGTGGGATCACCAGCCACCAGCCATTAAGGAACAGCGCTAGAAGAGGTGTTAGATGATTGCTTGTCTGCACATTGACAACACAGTGGCTTGAATGTCCATCAAAGATACACACTGAACTCCAAAAACGGTCCATTCTGCAACCAATCGAGGATGAAACGCACTTTTTGGATTGTTTGTCCATCCAACAAAGATTTAGACATAAATACATTTTGCCTCGTACTAGAAATGTTCACCAACTGTCATTGCTTGTTTCACTGCAAAATGAAAAGAGAATTGTAACTCGCTCTGTAGCTATGTTCATTTTGAAAACACGAGAACGAAGAGAAGAACTATTATCAGTTAACACACCAAAGCCAGAGTAACTTCAGGAACAACATTTTGTTATGCAATATATTTTCTTCCATAGTTTTTTTTTTTAGTATATGCACTGAGCGCGTGTGTGTTCTACTTTTGTTCTTGACCTAGTTGCAGATAGGTCGGTGGCCTTTGCAATTAAAGTATTTGAGTTTGAGACAACTTCGTCTCCAACACGTACTGGGCGGCTGGGGGATTAGGCAGGGAGTCGGGCCTTCACTATTGGCGAAGGGTGGAGGAGCGGACGGGGGCTTTTATCATGAACACTCCTAGCCCCCACCCCCACTTCCCTTCTGTTAATGTTAACTCGCGTATTATTAACTGCATTCCATGTATCACGATGAAACCAGAAAATACAGCAAGCGCAAAGAAAACTACAAATGTACCGTGTATTCGCCGTCAAAGTTGCCAACAGCCTTCACCGGGGTCAGCAAACCTGAAAGAAAAGTACAAAAACGGTACAAAGAAATTATATGATATATCCCCCACTACTTAATTGTTCAGCATCCTATCTATCTATCTATCTATCTATCTATCTATCTATCTATCTATCTATCATCTATCTATCTATCTATCTATATATCTATCTATCTATCTACCTCTGTGTGTGTGTGTGTGTGTGTGTGTGTGTGTGTGTGCGCGCGCGCGCGCGCACGCGTGCACACGCGTGTGTGCGTGCATGCGGGCGTGTGTGTGTGTGTGTGTGTGTGTGTGTGTGTGTGTGTGTGTGTGTGTGTGTGTATGTGTGTGTGTGTGTGTGTGTGGTGTGCGTGCACACATGCGTGTGTGTGTATGTATGTAGACAGCTGGAGAGAGAGAGAGAGAGACGTACATCGACAGATAGATAGATGGATAGACAGATAGATAGACACGTACTTACTTACCTGGAGAGAGAGAGAGAGAGAGAGAGAGAGAGAGAGAGAGAGAGAGAGAGAGAGAGAGAGAGAGAGAGAAGAATTAAGAATGGGAGAAATCAGACCACCCTTAAAGAGCAGATCCAAGGTACTAAGAAGAAAGAAAATAACTTTAAAGACAAAAGAAAAGAAAGAAGATGAAGCCACAGGTGCGGTAGGACACAGAGAAGCGTTGTCCTCAACTGCCGAACAAACCAGCATTCATTAATCACCCTAGGCACGCACAGGGCATTCCATTAAGACGTTGAGGGACATAATTGCTTCTGGCAGATACCATTGTGCGATGTGGATGTGATATGACAGAACCCCCACGGGAGTGTTCCCATAGGTAAACCAGCCCATTTTTATGACTGTTGAGCCCACCGGCAAAAAAAAACGCCACCGCCATGCCGCTGCCGCGTGCATACTGCAGCCTCACTTGTTGCTGTTCCGCTGACAGGTGAAGACAGTATAACTCCAGACACATGGCCAGAATTTCACCATGAGGTCTTACGTGCTCTCTGAAGAGAAACCCAGGTCAGTCTTTCCCGTTGTCAACAGGACTTTCCCTGTGGTCAGTGGGTCTTTCCCTGTGGTCAGTGGGTCTTTCCCTGTGGTCAGTGGGTCTTTCCCCTGTGGTCAGTGGGACTTTCCCTGTGGTCAGTGGGTCTTTCCCTGTGGTCAGTGGGTCTTTCCCTGTGGTCAGTGGGACTTTCCCTGTGGTCAGTGGGACTTTCCCTGTGGTCAGTGGGTCTTTCCCTGTGTCCAGTGGGACTTTCCCTGTGGTCAGTGGGTCTTTCCCTGTGGTCAGTGGGACTTTCCCTGTGGTCAGTGGGTCTTTCCCTGTGTCAGTGGGTCTTTCCCTGTGGTCAGTGGGACTTTCCCTGTGGTCAGTGGGTCTTTCCCTGTGGTCAGTGGGTCCCTGTGGTCAGTGGGTCTTTCCCTGTGGTCAGTGGGTCTTTCCCTGTGGTCAGTGGGTCTTTCCTTTCCTCACCGTCACTGGACATTTCCCCAGAATTGGCCCAAAAGCAGACAAGAAAGAGATACACCCGAAGGTGCGGGTAGGACACAGAGAAATACTGTCCTCAACTGCCGAACAAACCAGCTGGGAGCACTCCTGCACCACCCTTGGAAGCTACCCTGGCTATGTTCACGTAGAATGCAGGCACTTACAGGGCATTCCATGAACACGTGAAGGGACATAATTGCTGCCTGGCAAATGCCATTGTGTAATGACCACTGGATATGACACGAAGGAACCTCCATGGGAGCGTTCCCATGGGTGTACTAGCCCATATTTCATGACTGCAGAGCACACCGGCACAAACAAAAAAAAAAAATAACGCCACCGCCAAGCAACTGCCGTGTGCATCCCTCGCTCGCTGCTGTTCCGCTGACAGGTAATGAAAGTACAACTCCAGACAAGGCCAAGCTTTTGCCATGAGGTCTTACGTGCTCTCTGCAGAGAAAACAGACTGCCTCTAAAGAGCAGCTGAAAAGTAATAGGAAGAAAGAAGCACACTGAAACAAGTAGAGTGATGAACATACATGGAAACGCTTGAGTCTATGATTGATGATCCAACAAGGATGCACAACAGTCTCTGATTGATGATCCAACAAGGATGCACAACAGTCTCTGATTGATGATCTAACAAGGATGCAGAACAAGTCAAGCTGAGCTCAAAGCACAGTGGTTACCTCTCCTTTTTAAGAACACACGACTGTTTGGGATGAGAACTGTATAAATGAGCCTTTATTTGAATTGAAAGCCCCCCCCCCCCCCCCCTCCACTGAGAGACCTAATAACTACATAGAACAAGTGAGTTGCATGGTAAACTTAGAGCTGCCTAACGATTCCAGCTATGGAAATGACTTGGCAAACACACACACACACACACACACACACACACACACACACACACACACACACACACACACACACACACACACACACTGACCAGTGACGCCATCTCGCAGTGACTGGAGGTCTACGATGCAGATTTTGTGTGTTGTTTTTCAGTGTAAATGTAGATAATGAGGTAATTACCGTCATCGGATGATCTTGCAGGTCTGAAATGATTTATAGAGTCTCCGTTCATGTCACAAACTATTCAATATGTTAAATATCTGAAAAGGGCATCTCTCTCTCTCTCTCTCTCTCTCTCTCTCTCTCTCTCTCTCTTCACTACTTAACAAGGCTGTTTTCTCTCCCTCATCTCCCGTCTCCTCATCCGGTCTCTACGACGTCCAGCATCCTCTCTTAGCCCTTCTCTCTGTATTGGGCCTGATGCCTATGTACTTAAATGGATATCAGAGTTCTGACCTCTCTCTCTCTCTCTCTCTCTCTCTCTCTCTCTCTCTCTCTGTGTGTGTGTGTGTGACACGTAGCAAGATAGAGACAGGGTGACAGGTTTGTGCATGAGTGCCTAACAATTTCTTTTTTTTTTTTTTTTGCTGTCCCAACCTCTGTACCACTTCAGAGGCAGTGCACCCACACTGCTCCTTAGGTCGCGGAGCCGGCGTGAGTGAGCTCTCCCCCCGAGGGGCGCCACCACGTCCTTCCAACGACAGCCCCCATGGACTCGCCGATACCGGTGACCCCGAAGGAACCAACCAAGGCCAAGAGACGTGGAGAGGACATCGAAACTGAGGTCACCATGAGAGCAGGGCATGAAGGGCCACAGAACTTGGGACATTTTTTTTTTATGCTGATCGATGAGAATGAGGATGATGATGATGATGCTACGGATTTCCATTTCGGTCTGAGACTACATGACAGGGCTGTACTCTACGCTTCCTTCATAATATATCCCCGGTGTCAACCAGGCCCGAGAGATACAGGCACCTGCAGTGTTGGTCAGGAAATTTGAGCAACACTCTCAGAAACGCATCCATTAAGTGGATGAAACTCGACTGTGTGGTCCCAGTCTTCCCAACTGAGTCCGCAGCAAACTTAACTCTGGGTAGGAGCCAGTCGGGCAGAAAAAACCGACATGCCTCTGATGGGATTCGAACCCACGACCTCCCAGCCGGGAGTCCGCGACGCTAACCACTTCGCCACGGCGGCTGGTATACCTAACAATTTCTTTGTATCGTGTGAGAATGAGTGGACTATAAAGTAAATCTTTGGACGCTGAACTAAGGCAAATGACTGGACATTACGCTCGTGAAGCAAAATGATTGATGTGCAAGCATGGAGAGCCAGAATAGGCCTTTTTTATTTTCTCGTCCAGAACAAGGTCAACTCACCGGCAAATCAAGAAAAATGGCGATCCAAAATAGCAACTGTTGGAGATATGCTATTGCATACGCGATTTTGTGCATTCATTCTTGCTATTTTTGTGTTGTGCGCAAGAAACATTCTCTGGAAAGCTTTTTTTTGTCTCCTGATGTAAATCTTGTCAACCAAAATGAGTCTGTGACAACTGGGACTTTATTTTCATTAGAAATATGCCAAGTGAAAAATGTGGACACAACACACCCCCTGTATCTAGGTCACAGCATACCTGTGTTCCTGACTGGTTGGACAGGGTGGAGAACACGCGCATTGTGTGATTACACTCCTGCCTGCTATGAACTTTGTTTACCTCCTGACACGAGTGTTGCTTAGCAATGATGTGCAGCTTAACCCAGGGCCTAGCCCTACTCTCAGTGAAAAAAATCGATGAAGAAATGAAAAAAGTAGAAGACAAACTGTTAAACAAATTTTCCAGTACGGAATTGCAAATGACCCAGGTATCACAGGCGGTGAAGGCACTCAGTGATTCCCTTACCATTCCAACTGAAGCAATCAAACGAACAGAGGATCACACTGTCAGCTGTCCAACACCTTGTCTGCGTTGTGCAAAGATGTTGTGCACACTAAATGAGTAGTACAGGCAAATCAGTCAGCCATGAAATACCCAGAGAAGAAGCAGGAAGACATGAAGATGATGATAGTCTAGAAGATGAAGTAGACCGCCTAGAAAGCTTCTCCAGACGCAATGATATCAAGCTGTTTGGTATCCCAGAGACTAGTGGATCATCTGGAGCTGAACACTGTGTGGATAAGGTAAAACAGATCCTGGACACCTATGTACCTGAAGTGGACTGGGACGATGACACAATCGAACGGGTCCACAGACTGGGCAGACACAACCCATCAAACAACAGCTCGAGACCGGTGATTGCCAAGTTCCAGAGGTGGGGAGACGTGATGAAATTGATGACAAACCAAGATGCCAGAAGCAAGATGCAGGAAGGCAGACTGTGAGCCACACAGGACTGGACATGATGACAGACAGCAAAACTAAAAGAACTGAGAGGGGAGGGGAAGACAGGGTTCTGTGTAAAGGGCCGATTACACATCAGAGACCAACGTGACCGACAATACAACAGCTACACACACAGATACACACACGCAGACATGCACTCCTCAGAACAGGTATTTCCCATCCACAGGCAACCCCATTACATCAGGGAACCAAGCTCACATTCCCTCCAATCAGCAAGCAGGCATGCAGAATCAGATGACATAGCCACATGCAAATTAACCAGTGAATGCACAAACTCTGACAAAGCAACCCCCCATCAGCCAGTCAGCAACCTGGGGTTCCCCTGACAACGAAAAACCCTGACCACAGCTGACCTAGGCACTCAACACTCATGCAAACCTCAGCGGCACAGCGACCAGTCCCGGAGACGAAACAAGTCAAGCAAGTCAAGCGCACAAAGGGGAAAGAGAGAGGGGTGGGAGTGGGAGTGAGGGAGGTAGCTTGTCTCGCGCCACAGACAGGCTTAACTTACGGTCTAGCTCTTCCATTCACAAACAGGCTGGCCAACAACATACAGTAGACACACGCGACAGCGCATCCAGTGACACTCGTGAGAAAAAGAACTAGGAAAGTGGCCAAGGTCTTTCAAACAAAACACACGGAAAACAGAATAGTGTATACAGCCAACCTAATAATGATCCAACAAGAGATACAAGCAAACAAAAGCAGTCTCTTTTATGTGTTGGAACATTGAAGGATTGTTGGGGATAATGTCTGACCAAGGCTTCGTAAAATACAGTATTTCCTTTGATATCTGGTGTCTTTGTGAAACTTTCACATTAAAATCGTTTGACTTTAACATTCATTTCAAGGCTCATTGTCCAGCAGTAAAGTTCACTCGCATGGGCAGGGCCTCAGGGGGTGTTGATTTGTTGTTAAAAATTCTCTTTCAAACTTTGTAGGCCTACAGTATATTGATACAAAAATCGAGAGTGTTCTTTGCGTTCGATTTTCTAAAAGTCTGTTTCAGAGTTAAAAAGATATTTCATTTTTGTGTGTGTTATAACCATCCTTTAGATAGCCATTTTTATATTGACAAAGATTGTTCCTGTACACTTGAAATGTTAGCACATTTTGTCATACCACCACACGAGGAAGGTGATGAATTCCATTGTAGTGTGTGTGTGTGTGTGTGTGTGTGTGTGTGTGGTGATATAAATGCACGCATTGAAAAATGGGGTTTAAGTACTGACTTGATATTAGTAAAGTAAAAATGATGAAAACATACCTTTACGAAAATCACAAGACCATTATCAATGGTTTTGGTTAGTTGCTGATTGATTTAACCCCCTTAAATGGTTTATATCATCAAAATGTTGACGGCACTTTCACTTTCTACTCTGAAAGAGGAAATAGTGCTATCAATTATTTTTCTTGCATTCAACTGAAATGACTGATCATGTTTAATTTTGTAATATGGTGGAACGAGTTGAATCGCACCACATGCCAATAGCAATGGAAATGAAATCTACAGAATGCAAAGTTACAGAGCCTGAACATGTGTCTGTGGAAAGCGTTTCGCTACCACCCGTGGCATGAAGATCCACAGAACAAAGATGGGATGTGTGAAGACTCATCTGAATGAGCAGCAGCGCACTGCATCAGCAGATAAGACGTTGGAAGACCAAGGCCAGGATTTAAACCACAGTGCCAAGGACATCCACGCTGTTGGTTCGGATGAGGAATTTGCACAGGCCCTCGATGCCAGGCGCCTGAAACTCAACCTGCCACGAGCAAACGAGACTGAAGATTGGGAGAAACTGGATGCAAAAAATCGTCCAAAGACTCGATGCACTGATAGGGAAAAGCACCCTGGAACACAAACTAGCCACATGGGGACATTGTATGCCCATGTAGAGACGCCTATGGAGCAAAACTACCCAAGAGAAAAACCCTCCAAAAGAAATCCAGACGCCAAGAAGAGAGATGGACAAGATCAGGGTCCAAAAGAAAAACCTCAAGAAGCAAATGAAGACTGCTCTGCCAGCTGAAAAACAAGGCTTGGAAAAACTCTGGGAAGACCTGAAAGCAAAACACAGCGCCCTCAGCAAAGCGGAATCTGCGAGGAAGAGGAAAGCAAAAAGAAGAAGACACAAGAGCGTTTCTTCAGAGACCCCTTCCAGTTTGCCAGAACTCTGTTCGAGCAGCCAAAATCTGGGACCCTAAGTGTGGACAAAGGAGTTCTTGAGCAGCATCTGAGAAAAACATACTCTGACTCACAGAGCAAAGCACCACTCGACATTCAAGGTCTGGTGTGGCCAACCAACCCTGAGGAACAGTTCAATGACAAGCCTCCAACGTTGGCGGAAATCAAGAAGGTGGTCGACAAAGCCAGAGAGCCAAATCATCACCAGGGCCAAACGGAATACCTTACCAGCTGTACAAGAAATGTGTCCCAAGGTGCTGGAGTGGCTCCACAGGCTGCTGCGATCAGCTTGGAGAAATCAGAAGATCAGCGGCCAGTGGATGACGGCAGATGGTGTGTACATCCCCAAAGAGCAAAACTCAAGTGACATCAGCCAGTTCAGGCCAATATCACTACTGAACGTCGAAGGGAAAATCTTCTTCTCTGTCATGGCAGCAAGGCTGACCAAGTACCTCATGGAAAACAAGTACTTGGATGTGTCAGTCCAGAAAGGTGGCATTCCAGGCGTGGCTGGCTGTGTAGAACACGCACACAATGATCTGGGACAATCCAAAGAGCAAAAACAGAAAAGAGAGACCTGGACGTAGTGTGGCTCGACCTGGCAAACGCATATGGATCTGTACCCCATGAGATGATACAGTTGCTCTTAGATGTACCATGTGCCAAAGAACATCCGCGACATGCTCAAGAAGTACTTCAATGGCTTCTCAATGCGGTTCTCTACCAAGGAGTACACAACAGATTGGATCAACTTGGAAGTGGGCATTGCAATGGGCTGTGCCATTTCCCCAATACTGTTCGTGTTGGCAATGGAAGTCATCTTGAAAGCAGCAACAAGCAACGCAAGACAAACAGACCTTGGCGATGGATACAAGATGCCCCCTCTCAAGGCCTTCATGGATGACACTACAGTGATTTCATCCAGAGAAGACGAGACACGTCACGTGCTGGAGAGAGGCTGGACGACATAGTTGCCTCATCCAGAATGAAGTTCAAGCCAAAGAAATCACGGAGTCTCTCACTGAGGAAAGGAAAAGTGGCCAAATCTGTGGTCTTCAGTGTTGCCAACCAGACCATTCCAACAGTAACAGAAGAGCCAGTCAAGAGCCTTGGAAGATGGTATGATGATACGCTGAAAGACACACGAAGAGCAAAAGAAACCAAACAGATGTCGGAAGAAGGCTTGGAGACCCATTGACCAGTGTGGGCTCCCTGGCAAATACAAGGTCTGGTGTCTGCAGTTCATGCTGATACCAAAGCTCCTATGGCCTCTGATGATATACGACATCTGCACCAGCATAGTGGAGGCAATGGAATCCAAAATCAACAAGTTCACAAGGAAATGCTTGGTGTCCCACCCTGTCTGACTGACATAGCGCTATACTGTCGCCAAGCAAAGCTGAAACTACCACTGAAATCCATCCTGGAGGAATATAAAGCAGGGAAGATCAGACTTCAAAGCATGCTGGAGGACTCTCAGGAGACAAGGTGGTTGAAGCAATCAAGCCCCAGCTGAAGACAGGCAGAAAAATGGAAAGTTCAAGAGGCGATGGATTCTGCAAAAGAAAGTCTCAAGATCAGAGAAATAAACAGGACACACACAGACCAACAGACAAGGACTGGGGGTGACCAAAACTGAATGGTGGTCAAAGGCCAAAGGAAAAGCCAAAAGAGACATGATGATTCAGGAGATGAGAAAAGAAGAAGACCAAAAAAGACTCCAAAAAGCAGTCCAGCAGAGCCAGCAAGGGCAATGGACAACGTGGGAGAATGCACTCCAAAGAAGTCTCACTTGGAATGACATTTGGCACATGGCCCCTCTCAGGATCAGCTTCATTCTCAGATCTGCATATGACCTTCTGCCTTCAAATGCAAACCTGGTGAAGTGGGGAAAAACAGACGATCCTTCATGCCCCCTTTGCCATGAAAAACAAACAGTGGAGCATGTCCTAAGCTCATGTAAAGTAGCCCTGGCTCAAGGAAGGTACACATGGAGGCACAACCAAGTGCTCAAAGAGATTGTACAAGTAGTCTGGGCTAGTACCAACACCACAAAAGGGAAAATCAGGACTCCAAAAGCACCCGCAACATTCTTCACGGCAGGAGGCAGCGAATCATGGCCAAGAACAACAGTGCCACTCGGAACATGCAGGCAGAGTCTGCTGGACGGGGCAGATGACTGGGAGTGCACAGCAGACCTCCCAGAATGGAATAGTCACCCAGAGATTATCAGCAAGAGTGGCATGAGACCAGACATAGTATTACACTCTCAGTCAACCAAGCAGCTGATCATGATCGAGCTCACGGTGCCATATGAGAACAGAATGGAGGCAGCTCAGATCTACAAGACTGAAAAGTATGCTGATCTGGCAAACAGCCTGAGGAGAGAAGGCTATCAGGTCAAAGTCCTCACTGCAGAAATTGGAGCTAGGGGGTTTGTGGGAACGTCTGCATACAGCCTCATGAAACAGCTCTCAGTTGCAGGGAGGGAAAAAACCAAAGCCCTGAAAGCAATGGCAGAAGCGGCAGAGAGGTGTTCAAGTTGGATCTGGTCAAGGAGGAACAAAAGTGAACTTCATAAGGCTTAACTTTCCTACAAATATCAGGTGTCCCTGTGGCTCAGTGGTTAGTGCGCGAGTCATTAAGTGGAAATGAGAGCATGTCCAGAAGGGCATGGGTTCGAATCCCAGTCATGGCTCTCCCAAGATGGTAAAAAAAAAGGGGGGCAGCAGAGGGACATCCGGAGTCATGAACCGGGTGTGGGCCAACCCCCCTAGAGTGTCAGGAGATAAGGGCCGAAACACTCGCTTGAAGGGGGCTTCTCTTCTGAGGACTCTCTGCTCCCTGCTTCATAGCAAAAAATGATAGTAATAGACTCTGGAACATTGTTCGTGATTATAGGAAGAAAAAGAGTAAATTAACCCCCATTCCTATTGAACTATGGAAAGAACACTTGAAAATATCCAAGCCAACAACCTGCAAATGACCAAACAATCACAGAAACAATGCAAGAAGATATTGAGGAGAAGATATACATGTACAAGAGCTTGATGAGGAAATTACAGTCACTGAGATTGAGTTTCCTATTAGAGGTTTTAAAATCTGGAAAGACTCCAGGTTTAGATGAATTACTGCCCGAGTTTGTCAAAGCAGCAGAACCTAAAACATTACCCTTTTTTTAAAAACAAGACTGTTCAATGAAATATATAACAATAGTTATTTCCCCACAGAATGGACTCGCTCAGCTATCATACCACTACACAAAAAGGCGACGAAAAATCCAGGGAATGATAGGGGTGCTTTCATTATTAAATATCGTATGCAAAATATTTACATCGGTTTTGAACAGGAGATTATATAAATGGGCTGAGACAGAAAGGAAAGTTTGTAAAGAGTGGGCAGGTTTTCGTAAAGGCTGTTCCACTGTTGATCATATATATACACATTGATGTCCATGATAAATAAGTGTTTAATTGGTAAACACAAAAGCAAATTTTATGTTGCTTTCATAGATTACCAGAAGGCTTTCGATACCGTTGACAGAGATAAGCTCTGGGCAGTTTCACAAAAGATAGATACACCTACAAAGATGCTTAACATGTTACAAGGGAAGTACAGCTCTGAACAGGCTTGTGTGAGGAGTGGGGCAGAGTTGTCTGACTTTTTTGATTGCCCAGCTGGAGAAACGAGGGTTGTTTATTATCTCCCCTGATTTTTTCCTTTCTTATAACTGATGTTGCTGATGCTGTCACTAGAAGTGGGAAGCATGGGTACTAATTTCTACCAGGTTTACGTGAAATTTTTTTTATTGTTAGTCGAGATTACATAATTTTAATTTCCTCTACTCACTCTGGACTTCAAAATCAGATTAGAAGAACTTGCAGGAGGCATCTGATTTACTTGGGTTAACAACAAATTTGCAAACCCAAGAGTAATGGTTTTCAGAAAAGGTGGGTATCTAAGTAAACATGAAAAATGGTACCACAAAGGGCAGGAAATAGAAGTCGTTAATAGCTATAAATATCTAGGATCTACCTTAACGACAAAATTGTCTACAGACATTTCACTGACAGAGTTTACAGGAAGAGCCAAAAGCAAAGTGATAGATATATGGATATGTCAATTTTCTTTAAATTATTTGATGCACAGGTTAAACCATTGATATCAGTTCATCAGAAATATGGTGTCTCACACGTTTTTAAAAGCAATAGAACGCATACATCTCTTGGGAATTGGCAAAAAAAAGACGCCAAATACTCTTGTTTATGGTGAGCTAGGCAGATACCGCTATATATTGATAGTACTTTACGCGCAGTGAAATACTGGTTCAAGATTAAAATAAAAATGACGCCAAACCACCAAACACTGAAACAAGCATACGAAAAAGAATTGAAAGAAGTTAGTAAATCCACCAACTGGGCTTTAGACCAAAAAAAATTGTTTTGACTCCCACGGATTTTCAGAATGTGGATAAATGGACTGGGAGATGAAAAGACATTCTTGTCAGTGTTTAGACAGAGAATGGTAGACTGTTTCAAACAGGACTGGCACAGTAAATTAGAAGGTAGTGATCGTTATACCGTCTACCCATCCTTTGAATCACTGCATCAACTTGAGAAATACTTATATGTTTTCACAATAACAGAATTCAGAAGGGCATTAGCAAACGTCAGACAAGGTGTGTAAATGAGGTTTCGAACAAATAAATAGAATACCGATACTACAGCAACAACCACCTGCCCTTTTTGCAGTGAAAAAGAAACCCGAAATACATTTTCTTCTAAAATGTCCAAGTTACAACAAAAAAATTACCAGAAAAATATACTCATGAATACAAAGATAGCTTTCCTGTCCAGTTGAAGACACTATTGCAAAACGAAAATGCTGTCATAATGAGAGATGTTGCTATGTTTGTACATTACGCTTTACGTTTTAGAGAGGAACAGTTGTAATGAAATGTTATAAACCTAAGTTTGTTGCTTTTGTCATTGCCAAATGAGCATCCTTTTTTTTAATTGTTTGTTCTATATAAATCATTTATTTTCATCAGCATAAACAATTTCATGTTACGTGTCTCATGTAGATAGGCTGGAGGACGCACATGAAAGTCACGAGTTCTCTCTCTCTCTCTCTCTCTCTCTCTCTCTCTCTCTCTGTGTGTGTGTGTGTGTGTGTGTGTGTGTGTGTGTGTGTGTGTGTGTGTGTGTGTGTGTGTGTGTGTGCATGTTTTCATACATCACGGCTTTAGGTAGTTGAGGGGTGTGGAAGGCCAGCACATCCTGACTCTGGTCAGTGCCCAGCTTGTGGTATAGTACAGCTTGTGGTTTTCGTTCTTCGTTGTGTCTGATCCTTCCGTAATATTGTCTGCGTTCAGATATCTCTGTTGAAAAAACAAGTCCTGATGATCAGCCTTTGCAATCAACTGGACCCTCCTCTGCGCTGGGAACCCGCCAAGTAAGGTCCGCTGATTTTGCATCATCCATTTTTTTCTTTTCTTTCTTTTTTGTTTTATAATCTTCATTCTTCCGGAAAACACAGAGCCTCCCCCCCCCCCCCCCCCCTAAAAAAAAGCAAAAACAAACCATAACAATCAAACACTATTAGACGCAGTCTTTTCATCATGCGCGTGGAAAAATGATTGTTTTTTTTTTTTCAAAACAGGGTTTCTCCCAGCCTAAATTTAATTTACCACCGTTAATGTCACTACTCTTACAAGATTCAGTCCAGGTCCCCCTCGCACAACAACCACAGACTCGCACGTCCTGTTGCAGTCCTGGCACCAAATTGCACAGAAATCAGTCAAGTTCAAAACACCATTAGGCAACCCGCCAGTGAAGACACTGCACTGATGTGATGCTGAGTCCTTCCAGTGGTGATGTGTGCAGCTGGGTCTCTGGAATTGGGTCGGTGGTTGCGGATGTCAGCCAGGTGGTCAGAGATGTGTGTCTCAAGTGTGCGGGATGTTTTACCTATATAGATCTTGCCACACAGCTCTAAGTGGATAGCGCTTACAACGTTGTGGCTCTGACAGGAGAATGTGCGTTTAATAGTGAAGGAGTCTTTGTAGCCCTGAAGGATGGTGTCTGGTTTGGTGAGGAGGCATATTTTGCAATACGTTTTGGCAGGGGTGAGTACCTGTGGTGTAGGTGTGAGATGGATGGGGCTCCCAGTCCATCATCAATGTACCTTTTGTACGATTACTGTGTCGGACCTGTATATGTGGTTGGTAGGCGGTGTTCCAAGGGTCCCATGCAGTGGCAGGCATAGGATGGTCCCATTTGGGTGCCCATAGCAACACCACTAATTTGTGAGAATGTGTGATTGTTGAATTGAAAGGTGTCGAGGGTGAGGACTAATTCTGCAAGTGTGTGTGTGTGTGTGTGTGTGTGTGTGTGTGTGTGTGGTGGTGCGTGCGCGTGTGCGTGCGTGCGTGTGTGTGTGTGTGTGTGTGTGTGTGTGTGTGTGTGTGTGTGTGTGTGTGTGTGTGTGTGTTGCTTGCTTTGCTTTGTTTTTGTTTTTGTTTTTTTTTTGTTTTGTTTTTTCTTCAAGATGATACCCGATTTCTCATTGATCATTTCTATCTCTTCTCAACCAACACGATCATGCCAACACATTATTTCAGCTGCTTCAATGAATATCACCCCCACAGTATTGTTTACGTTTTCATCAACACTATTTGCATGAATTTCTTCTCCCCCCCCCCCCCCCCCCCCCCCCATCCCCCCACCCCACACATACGTATGTAAACTATGTGTGGGTGGAGAGATATGAGCTTTCTCTCTCTCTCTCTCTCTCTCTCTCTCTCTCTCTCTCTCTCTCTCTCTCTCTCTCTCTCTCCTCCCCCTCCATTGCCCTCTCCCCCCTCCCCCCACGATACCTTATCACCCATTGATCATTTCCATTCCCTTCCAATCATTATAAGCATTACCCACACCCCCACATACAACTACCCACACATAACTACTATCATCACAATCACTACCCATTAAAGTCGTTTCTTTATGCCAACACATTCTTTCACCTGCTACAATCGACACCATCCTACAGTATTGTTTACTTTTACAACAACACTATTTGCATGAATTTCCCAACCCACCCCCCCCACACATACGTATGTAAAATATGCGTGGGTGGAGAGATATGAACTCTGCCTCCCTCCCCCTCTCTCCCTCCCCATTGCCCTCCCCCCCCCCCCCCTCCACCTCCCAACGATTCCTTAACACCCATTGATCATCTCCATTCCCTTCCAATCATTATTAGCATTAACCACACAGCCCCACATACAACTACCCACATACGACTACTATGATCACAATCACCACCCATTAAAGTTATTTATTTATTTATTTATTTATTTATTCATTTATTTATTTATATATATATTTATTTATTTATTTATTCATTCATTCATTCATTTATTTATTTATTTATTTTTCTTTCTTTCTTTCTTTCTTCTTTTTTTTTTCCACTAAGCACCATTGTCAATCCATCAAAATCACTACCATCACATTCTACAAAACCATTCTACCAACCCCATTGTTTCACACACACACACACACACACACACACACACACACACACACACACACACACACCACCTCACTATTTTCTCTCCTATGATCTCCTCCTGGGTGGCCTCGTTTCCGTCCAGCGGCCATTTTGATCATGCGCTTATATGACAAGATTAGTAGTTTCTCGTTGTTCGTTTTCACTGTCCTAAATTATTATTTTTTTTTACCTGAAGAAGATCCAAGAGGTCGCAATGCATTGTGTCTTGTCCTGTACTTTGTCGATGTCTTTGGCGGTAATTAACCCCCTCTCTTTCTGAATAATAATAGCATTAATTGAAATAACACACAATTTCAATTATATGGAGAAGGGGGAGGAAAAGTAAAAGAGGACAGGGAATGAAGAAAAAAGGGGGGGGGGGGGGGGGGTGTTAGGAATGTAAGATGGCGAGGAAAAAAATCTGGCATAAGAAGAAAAACATGAGAAAAACAACAACAACAACAACGACAACAACACACAGGATGATAACAAGAGGAGTAAGAACAATTAGAAGAAGAAGAAGAAGAAAGAAAGAAGAAGAAGAAGAAAGAAGAAGAAGAAGAAGAAGAAAGAAAAGAAAGAAGAAGAAGAAGAAGAAAGAAGAAGAAGAAGAAGAAGAAAGAGGAGAAGAGGAGAAGAGAGAAGAGAAGAAAGAAGAAGAAGAAGAAGAAGAAAGAAGAAGAGAGAGAAGAAGAAGGAGAGAAGAGAAGAAGAGCAGAAGAAGAAGAAAGAAGAAGAAGAAGAAGAAGAAGAAAGAGAAGAAATAGTAACGATTATAACAGCAACAAAATTAAACTGACAGCAGGAAGAATAAGAGCACTACAGCTGTAGGAAGAGCAAAACATATAGAAGCAAAGGCAGACGAAGAAGAAGCAGAAGAAGAGAGAGAGCAGGTCCACTCAATTTGAGACGAGGACAGACCACAGACAGTGGCCATTCTAGAGCAGTCTGTGTCAAAACTCACACTGTAGAAGAACCCCTGACTGTCAGGCGTCCATGCCAATAAAGAAAATTTGACAGACTCCAGAGTGTCTGACAGATCCTGTTTATCCGCTACAGTCATCACCTAAACATACCAAGACAACACTGTTAGTACAGGCGAACACATGCACAAACATTGAGCACCCTTTGCCAGACGAAACCAGGCACACGCGTTCTATAGGCTTCCGTGCACCGCAGAAAACAGTCTACAACGTGCAATGAGTTGGGCTTCTGTCAGACATCAGACATCTCAATATGCCATCACTTGTCAGGAAATCTTAAACGTTACAAGGGGACTTAAACAGCGAGTGAAAAAAAGAGGGAGATCGTTTTAGCCCCTTCTTCCGACCAATTTTACTTGAAGTTGTATTCACAAAAGTCTTGGGTTTAGATTTTTTTGTAGTGGGTGGGTGGGGGGGGGGGGGGGGGTCGGAGTAGGGAGTGGTGTTTGTTTTGATGACTGTGAAGGTGTCCTAATCACTATCACCGCTTTCTGTCTAAACTCCCCAGTCTTTACGTTTTAAGAGGTGGTCGAGTACACCTGTATGTCTCAGAATCAGCATTCAGCAACACCATTCCCATAAGACACAGTGTAATACAGTGATATAAACAGGAACAACTTTAAGCGGAGCTCACATCTGAATGTCCTCAAAGAAGAAGTGTTTCTGCCCTGAACTCTTTACGCTCTGTGAGATCCGGACCATATTCAGGTCATGTCTTCTAGATGCCTTTTACATTTTTGTTCACATCGGGCGTCTCTGAGACTGGAATACACAGCATCTGACAGCAATTTCGATGTCCTATCGCTAAACTGTCCAGGAGCCCGTTTCCCTCTTATACAAAATGACAACCTTTTTTGACCAGTCAGAATGTCCGGGTCAAGGTCAGGGTTAGGATCAAAGGTACGCACCTTAATGGTCATCCAGTCCGATCCGCCCTGCTCACACTGTAGGCATAGTAGGAGCCGTCTCTGCTGAACCCTCCAGCATACGACAAGGCGACGGTTCCATCTTCTGAAAAGTTATTGGGGTTCAGAAACTCAGAGGGTTCCGAGTCCAGGTGTGTCTTGCACGTACATCACGCTGGAACAGGAGCAGTCCACGCATGAGCGGACGAACGCATCATTACATAGACATGTATGACCCCAAGAAGCAAAAGCAAAATACCGTGGTTAGGTCACCACGGTCGATTTTTAGTTCATTCATAACCAGAATACAATTCTGGCTGACTAGATAAATGAAACTGTCGATTCATAAATCCCAAACAACCAGTGACAGATGTCTGAAGTAGTAGTTTACATCCGAAGGCTAACTGATTTCGTCTTTTAAAAAAAACTGATTTCGTCTTAAAAAAAACCGAAAAACAATGCTGAAATACATCGAGTACTAATAACATGTAATAGATCAACAGATATATAGTTTGCGTTAATTGTTTCACAGAACCTTTTAATTCACATGAAATCATTTACACATTAAAAAACGCGTCAAGTTATGAGCTAACACAACATTATACAACTGAATGAACTAACTAACAACGGGTAAAGGAACATTTTGGGGACGTTTTATTCGCTGCCTTCCTGCATGTAACGTGACACCGGTAGACTTATTTTGGGGATGACAACATTCTTTCAAGTTCTTGGTACACTGTTTTCAACCAAATATCATTCACCGAAAATCAATCGTCTTGAATGGTTGAATATCTCTCTCTCTCTCTCTCTCTCTCTCTCTCTCTCTCTCTCTCTCTCTCACTCTCACACACACACACACACACACACACACACACACACACACACACACACACACACACACACACACACACACACACACACACACACACAGAGAGAGAGAGAGAGAGAGAGAGGAACGTGCGCGTTCTAGACATAAAAAATCCAAAGTAGTACTAAATAGAATGAACACTAATTCAGAACAACCCATCACAGAAAGCAAATCCGTTTACTCCTGATTCTGTAGAGACCGGTGTTGTGGAAGAAGTAGTACTTGCCCCCCTCGTGCATAGGACATCCGTACTTGGGGTAGTCCCTTCCCTGTGTCAGTCTGCAGAGAGAAAGAAAAAAGTCCGATACAGTGACAGACACACACGGCATCCATATCTGGAGTAGTTCTTTCCCTGTGTCAGTCTGGCAGACAAAGAAAGGTTATTAGAGGCACTGACTTAGGACACGGGACCTAGGGTTCTTCCTTCCTTGTGCGTTTGCTGGGGAAGGAAGAAAAAGGCGAAAAGAGGGACATCATTCAGAAATACATACGCATGCACATACACAGAGAGACAGGTGCAAAGCTGATAAATCATATAGGGAAAGAGACAGACACAAAAAAGGCTTATACGGTGGCCGGTAGAAAGACTGACATAGGGACAGATAGAAAAGGCTGATGAGAGAAAAGAAAAGGCCAAATAAGGCCAGGACGAAAGACACATATAGGGACAGGCAGAAAGGCCTATGCAGAAAAAGACAGAAAACCCCATATAGGGCTATTCAGAGAAGCTTTCCTATAGACAGACACAGCGCCGCCCATGATTAGCAGAAAGGCCTTTACAGGAGCAGACAGAAAGGTATTTACAGGCGCAGACAGAAAGGTATTTACAGTGACAGACAGAAAGGTATTTACAGGGGCAGACAGAAAAGGTGTTTACAGGGGCAGACAGAAAGGTATTTACAGGGGCAGACAGAAAGGTATTTACAGTGACAGACAGAAAGGCCTTTACAGGAACAGACAGAAAGGTATTTACAGGGGCAGACAGAAAGGCATTTACAGGGGCAGACAGAAAGGCGTTTACAGGGGCAGACAGAAAGGGGCATTACAGGGGCAGGGGCAGACAGAAAGGTATTTACAGGGGCAGACAGAAAGGCATTTACAGGTGCAGACAGAAAGGTGTTTACAGTGACAGACAGAAAAGCATTTACAGGGGCAGACAGAAAGGCATTTACAGGGGCAGACAGAAAGGTATTTACAGGGACAGACAGAAAGGTATTTACAGAAAGGCAGACAGAAAGGTATTTACAGTGGCAGACAGAAAGGTATTTACAGGGGCAGACAGAAAGGTATTTACAGGGGCAGACAGAAAGGTATTTACAGTGACAGACAGAAAGGTGTTTACAGTGGCAGACAGAAAGGTGTTTACAGGGACAGACAGAAAGGTATTTACAGGGGCAGACAGAAAGGTATTTACAGTGACAGACAGAAAGACAGTGGCAGACAGAAATTTACAGTGGCAGACAGGTATTTACAGGGGCAGACAGAAAGGTATTTACAGTGACAGACAGAAAGGTATTTACAGGGGCAGACAGAAAGGTATTT
>JADBJO010028443.1:15000-20139 GCA_016801955.1 Conus betulinus | reverse complement strand
GCGCTGGGGCGGGCGGCGAGCGGGGGGCCGCCGCGGCCCGCGCCCGCAGCCGACGCCGCCGAGACGCGAAGCCGCCGCGAGTAGGGCGAGCGGGGCGCGCGCGCGCGAGAGAGCGCGAGCGAGAGCGAGAGAGAAACCCCCAGTTCCAATCAATCAACCTCGGTTCCGTTCCGTCGTCCCCCGGGCCGGTCCATCCAGGCCCTCCCGTCTTTCTGATCCCTGGCTTCCCGCACCACAACCAGTTTTGCCGTCACTGGTACACATAAGCTGGTAATGGGAACTTCAGTTCCAATAATGGACCTAAAACTGTCCTGGTTACATCCCGCAGATCAGATTTCTTATAACCGAAACTTTATGACGAGGAGTTAAGGGTAGTGTACATGCCCGTCATTTCCGCCGTTCCTTCCAGCTGCTGAGCAAACAGTTAAGAAGGACACCATTGTCAGTTAGGTGCTTCTACCAAGATTCAGTGGAACAGTTAGTGGCGCGGAGAGGATTTGGAGAGAGCGGAGAGCGGCGCGCGAGAGCGCGCGAGCTGGTTATTAGGCGCGGCTGCCACCTTTGTCATATAAGACAGATCTTTAGGGGGGCTTATACATCGTCCGCCTTAAAGACGACTCAGGCAATTTCGGGACCATGATTCGAGCTTTACGTCGCCGAACCGTCCATTGAACCGCAAGAACCAAGGATGCCGTCCGACCCGCGGCGATGCGCAGGCGCGCGTGCCCCGAGAAGGTCGCTCGCCGACCCGCATGCTGGGGCTTGGTTCGTGAAGGCGCGACTCAAAATTTTTTTAAGAATTGTCAATCGTTTGCGGACTTTTCCGATCCCCTCTGGACTAATACAGCGGCCCTTGTGACGCCTAGGGGATTTTGTATAGGTCTTGGCTACTGTTTTAGTTTTCCCTCGTGGGAGCTTTCTTTTCGTTACACTCCTTTTTTTTTTTCAATACCGTGTTAGTGGGGTGAACTTAACGCGCCCACCGTGTTTCTTAGCTGTAGAGGGTCGGCTCTGAGGCGCGAGTGAAACCCTACGAGGGTGGAATCTTTTTTTCGGGCTGAACCACCTCTCGTCCACCCCGCAGGCAAGGGGTACCTGCTTCAGCCAGGGAAGGTAAAGACGTGTGTACGGAGAATGACGAGCCCGCCTCTCAGTCACAGTGCCTAAGTACATACGGTAACCCACTGAATATGTCGGGTTTTCATGGGAAGAAGGACCATCGGGGACTTGACTTTAACTGTTTTGTCACACCTACTCCTCCAGTCTTTACTCTCTCCCACACCCACCTCCCTTCGCTCTCTCTTCTCTCTCTTCCTCCTCTTCTCTCTCTCTCCTTTCTGTGCCCCTTTCCCGGTTTTGCGCACAGTTTTTACTTCCCACCTTGCTTTGCCGGGAAATTGAAGTGTCGTAGACAAATACGTCTTGCCACCTGTTTTTCTTGAAGACACTGTTTGGCCGCCGCCCTCCAGCGTCGATGTTCACACTTTGATGTGGCACTATGGGTGGGGGCGTGTTGGTTGGGGTGTGTGATTGTTACTGCCGGCGGGTTGCGGCTGCGCAGACTCATGCTTGAGGTCTTTATATTACTATTACAAGTAGTTGTGCCTAAAGCAGCGAGAATCCCTCCAGCCACTTATCAAGTGTTTTGTTCTGGCATGTATGTGACCCACGTGTTCGGCCCCTCCACATACCGCGCACACCACGCCACCGACATGCCTCCCTGGACTTTTCGCCGATGTGTAGATTCATACGCCCCAACGCGCGTCGTACAGGTCCACACGACGATATTGCCCCTCGAACACCACTCGGAGGTCCCTCGTCTGGTTAGCAGAATGCGACTGTTGCATGTTGTCGTAAGGGGGCGGTCGTACTGTGGTTTGTGTGCGCGCGGCGGCGACGTCGGAGATGTACTGTATTCACGAAGCGTGTTGCACCCCGATGTATTTTAATGCTAGGGTGCGGCCCCAAGCGAGGTACGACGGGCGCCCATCAAAGACGACTGTGAAAGAAAAAAAACATAACATGTCCTAAAAGCCTCTTCGCTGATGAGGACAGTTAAAATTAAAACCCAACATTACGGGACGTACCTTGCCTCTTTCCGGCTCAGTTTGTAAGTAGCTACGAGGATCGGATGCCAATCGCTAAATTATCGATAAGTGTAAATTCTAAGAGAAATGTGTTTGTTTGTTGGATGATGTTTTTGTTTCCCCATGCAAGGACTTTTCTTTTTTTTATCCTTGGTACTCGCAAACGGCGGTCTTTCAAGCGTCGCCTATAGAAAGGAGGGTGGTCTAAGCGTATGTTGATAATGAAACTGAAAACCGAAATTAGGTAGAGATGTTGGCCGGGTTTTTTTTTTCTTTAATTTGTGATTTTTTAGCACACATGCTGGAGGAGGTTACTTCTATTCAGGGTGGAGCTAGCATGTAGGAGCGGGGCTGATGAGATCTATTAGCAGAGCGAAACATCTGCTTGGGGCTGGTGTTGGTTGGGCCTTTCCCTTTTGTGGAGGACATAAGGGAGTAATTGGGTAGTGCTTCGGTCGGGTGGGGTGTGAAAGATGGGGGGTTACTTCTTCTAGGCCTGTTTTTTTTTTTTTTTTTTTTGCCTATACGTTTTTCTGTACGTCTTTGTTTCCACCTTTTTCATCTCCCTCCTCATTTCTTTGTTTCATTTGCCTCTTGGTCTTGTCGTTGTTATTTTGGCCTTGTACTGCCTGCTATGTTGTCTTCATCGTCAGTGTGTTTGTTACTGCGCTTTCCTCATCATCGTTAATTATTCTAGGTGATTGCATTCTTGGGGTTTTATATGCTCTTTATCGTTATAGTACTATTATGTTATCTATTGAGTCGGCTCCATATCCCTCCACCCAAGCAGGTTATTGACTATTCTTAGGAAGTGTTCTCAGATCGTTGCTCACCGGTGTATCGTTTATCGCCTGAACTGACCAGGATTGTTTTAGAGGCAACTGGCAATTGTTTGCACACACGGCTGTGCTTTCTGTTGTCTGTAGTAGGGTTTGGAGGAAGAGGGGGTACGTGTTATTTTTTTTTAAGGACTTTAAGTGACGTGTTCGTACCCCGTGGCACTACCATCTTGTGCGCACTGGTGGGTCCGACCACTGGGGTTCGTACACAGCCGTAGATGGTCCCCTTCGCACGCGGCTTGGTTTGTCGCTTGCGAGGGAGGCGTTTGATGTTTGTGTGGGCTTGATGCGTTGTGTGGTGTGTGTGTGTGCATGTGTGTGTTAGCCGCGGCCTGTAGTTGCGGCGTCGCCGATCCCGCTTCCGATCCTGTCTTTCCTCTCGACGCCGCCGCAGACGCACCCCCCCCCTGTGCACTTTTTTCGCGTAGTTTATATCTTATGATTTTGGCGATCACGACGACAGGGCCTGTGATCGAGTGATTGTATACACCTATCTCACCATCTCCCATTTATCCATATCCGTCATTCCTACACCGCCGTGCCTGTGGTGCGTCCAGCTCCCCCCGAGGGACCCCAAACGATCGCACATTCCTTGATAAGCAGGAGCCGCCAGCTAAGGACAAGCACCGGCGTTCTCGCCCCTAATTCTTGCAGCTCCCGTGGGTCACGCTTGAAAAAACACACCTTCCACACTCAGCGAAGAAGTACAGAATGCCACAAGAGCACAGAAGGAATGTCTTGAGAAGTCCTTTACTACCAAGTAGACACATTAGCATTTTTTAAACTATAAAATACTGGGCATGATGACTCGCCCACGACCTTGTCCTTCAGACATGAACAACACAGTCTGCAATATTTATGGTTTTACATGTGGGATACGACTGTGTGTTGTGTGATGCGTTGTGTGTGGGTGTGCGTGTGTGTGTGTGTGGTTGTGTTTGTTTGGTGCGGCGTAAGCTGGGATTGTGTGAGTGTTTTAGTGTTTGGCGTTGGGCGGGTGAGTTTGTTTAGTTTGCGTGTTGATGTATGTTTATAATCTATATTAATGTCTTGCCTTATGGAGTTAATGTTAATTTCATTGGTGTAGACTGTGCACATTTGATCACGCTGTGTGTTTTGGGTATGCGTGATGTGTGTATGTGGCCATGTTGTGTGTGTGTATGTGTGGGTGTGGTGTGGTGGGGTGTGGGTTGGTGGTGGGGTGGGTTGTGTGTAGGTGCATGTGTGTGGTGGGGGGGGGGGGGGGGAGGGGGGGAGGGGGGGGGGGGGGGGGAGGGGAGTGTGTGTGTGTAGTGGTGTGTGTGGGTGTATGTACGTAAAGTGTTACGTATGTGTGTCTATACTTAGGATGCAGGCTTTTAGAGGGCCTATTTCATGTACAATGTCTTTGTGTAGTGTCTTTAGTGTGCTTGGTTTGGAAATGAATGTGGCGCAGAAGGAAAAACTGTCGGTGAGCCTAGTGCGGGAAGTAGTGTAATGATGTGTGCTTTGGATTGAAGCATGGTTCCTAGTGATGACTAGCGCGGGGCAACAATGCACTGTTGGAGTTTCTAACAAATAAAACAACGGAACGCAGAGCAGAGATGCAACACACACACTGTCACCAGCAACACACACACATACGAAGAACTCGGGGTGCCTTGTGTGAGTACTCGAACTCCCGTCTTTGATGGCATGAAACTCAAAACACCGGTATCAAAGCTTAACCCATTATTCACCTTTCTACATTTTCCGACTGCTGTTGAAATGCCACTTAGACTCTCGACCTACTAAGCAAGTAACTAACCTTTCAACAGTTTGCTTTTCAACCCCGAGTCCCCTGGCTGTTTTCGAGATGCTGCGTGAGATGTTGTTTAGAAACCGGTGGTGGTACAGGTTTTTCTCACGCAAGATGACAGGAGTAAGCGACCTTCATTGTATGAGAAAGGAGAGGCGTGATACAGCGGTCTGATTTCACTGAAGAGTCTTATTCAGCGGAAGCAAAAGTCAGAGTCTGAAAAACAGGCGAGTAGCGGATAGCTTCGGTTTTCGTAAACGTTTTTTTTTTTTTTTTTGTCGGATTTTCCCACATGCTGCTGGTCAGTGAAACGGGTGTTTGTTTCTGACAACCCTCACTGTCAACTCCTGTTTTCTTTCCACAACGCCTTCCTTCCTCACTCTTCTTGTTGTTAAGTTTGGCAAACTCATGTTTTCAATGCCGGTGGAATTGTTGT
>JADBJO010028443.1:0-12500 GCA_016801955.1 Conus betulinus | reverse complement strand
TATACAACACATACACACACAACGCGAGTAACGCCCAAACACAACACACACACACAGACGCGCGTCCTTGAAGCTGTGCCGCCACGCATCATGCACACACTTGACTACCTCAACACGCTGACACGTACACACATGACACACATGCGCCAGAGCCAAACAGACAGGAAGACAGACAGACAGACAGACACTACAGAGCATCAAGACACTACGAAAATCATACAAAACACCAATACACGCACGACACATCGCCCCACACAGACGGAATAGCACACACAGCCAAATACATTATACACACACAGACGGTCTTCGCGCCGTCCAGCGCTGCAAGAGCCCAACACACACACGCCACCCAAACACACACTAGCACACTCACACACACACACCACATCTACAACACACACAGCACACACACACACACACCACACATACACTACCGCGCGTGAGCCTACGTGAGCTGCCGCGCGCGCGCCGCACCACGTAAGTAACGCGAGATGGATATATGCTATAAAAGCCATAGTAATCAAGATAGACAGACAGACAGACAGACAGACAGACAGCACAGATAGATAGATAGATAGTAGACTAGCATAGATAGTGATAGAATAAGACAGACAGATAGCAGACTAGTCATAGATAGATAGCAATGATAGTAGAACAGACAGTGGACTAGGCACTTGGCGTTTGACACAGACAGCTCACTGCTGACAGACACACAAAAATAGATATTAGAATTGCCATCAGACTCACACAGAATTTGTGATAATTTCTGCCAATGTTTTCGCGAGGTTGGAGTCCGGCTGGATTAGCGGGTTTAAGGATGAGGGGGAGAGTCCAGAGCGGATAGATGGGAGTAGCGGAGGGCAGTTAGAACGGCGGGCAGTCCGGCGAGACAGGGAGAGGCGAAACGCGCTCGGGCGGAGATGCGAGGTCAGACCCTCTCGTGGGTGCTAGGGGGGGCGGCCCATCGTGGCCGGGGGCCGGAGAAGGCAAGGGGGGGGGGCTAAACTAGTCCCCGAGCCCCAGACTCACGAAAGGCGCCTACTGTCTTGCGAGAATATGCACGGGAGTTTTTCCAGCACTCTTTAAGTTATTGACTACTTCGTCTATGACCTGAGGCATTGTTCAGCCTGAATCAGCGATGAACGCCCCCACACACGTCGCGTGTATACACACAACAAGACCAAGCTTTGTGCTACACAAATAGCACAGAACAGAATGCGCGAGCCGCCAAGCACACACACACAACACGCACGCGCCTGGGAGCTGCCGTCCTCATTCAAAACCACATAACACAATCCACACAACACACACACCACACACAAAAACCACACACACACACACCACACACACACACACACACACACCCACAACCACACACACACACACACACAAACACACACACACACACAAAACACACACACACACACACACACCACACAGCACCACACACACACACAGCGACAATTTGACCTCTGCCCCCTCAGCGCACACTCACGCATGTATGCATGCAGAGCCACGCAAACGCGCACACAACACACAAACAGCGCCACACAAAAAAACACACCCAACACACACACCACTATACACACACACCAACCACACACACACACAAGCCACGCCCACCACACAAACTACACACCCACGCCTCGCATACTAGACAGAGCAGGACAAACACACACTACACACAGAACACACACAACACACACACACACAACACAACACACACGACACCACACACACACATCTACACACTCACTCTCTCTCTCTCTCATGACCCACCCCCCACCCCACACACAACACACACATACGCACACACACACACACACATCACACACCTTAAAGGAAAACATTCGGTTGTATAGGATATCGTATACTGTTATGAGAGTGGATCGTCGTCGCGGGGGGCGTCGGGTGGGGGGGGGGCGGGGGGCGGAAGGGTGATAGGAGGGAAAAGGGAACGAGAACGAATGTGGGAGCGAGAGCCCGGGGGAGGTGGGGGGGGGGGGGGGTAGGAGGGGGTAGGCGGGGGGGGGGGGGGCCCGGGAGGGGAAGGAGTTAGGAGGCAGGAGGAAAGGTGTTAAGGAGCGACGAGAAAGGGATGGAGGCAAGAGCCGACATGCGATAGGAAGGAAAGCGACAGGAAAGACAGGCCCCCGCAACCCCAGGAGAGGAAACAGAAGGAAGACGGAAGGAGACAGGGCAGGCTCAGGCCCCCAGCCTCTTACATCGATGTGAGTCAGAAAACATCGTGCGTAGCCGCCGCAATTAGCTATTATTGAACATTTGCCGTCGTCTACTGCCGTAGCGTTTATTATGAAATGATTTCACTGGTATGAAACAACGACAACGACGACGAGCGGTGAAGCGAGAGGGAGCAGGACAACGACAGAGAATGAAGCAACGAGCCGGGAGATAAGAAGCAAGTGAGCGGCGAAGAAGACAGGAGGGAACAGGGGGTGTGATTGTGCAACACGGGCGAGTGCGAATGGCCGGGAGCTGCTGCGGGGGTGCTGGGCGGTATGCGAAACTGTCGGGAGAGAGAGGGGGGGGGTGGGGAGTCGATGAGAGTGGAGTGTTACTCTAAACCGCTGAGTTGCTTGCTAAAGAGACCTGTTGGTTAACACTTTATATCTTTGCTAATTTGGTTAACTCGAGAAGAGCCTGACTGACTTATGCTTCGGCTACATTATAATTGTAAGTGGGTGTTTTTCTTGTTTGATGGCTATGAACTTTGCATGATAGAGAGAAATTTAGAGGAACACTGCGTTGAGAGAGAGATGAGACTGAAGAGATCAGAGGTGGGGAGAGAGAGAGAGAGGGGGATGGAGCGGTATAGACTGAACAGGTGGGCACGAAGAATGGGGAAGCAAGGGGGAAGGGGGAGGGGTCGTTCGGTGGGGTCGGAGCAAAATTGAAAGAAAAGCGGAAAAAAAGATATGAAAGACCAAAAACAGAAAAAAAAAAAAAGAAAAAATAAAAAAGGGCAAGAAGAGAGGGCAGAAGCGTAAAAAAAAAAATTAAAAAAAAAAAACGAACAAACAAAAAAACAACAACAAAAAAACCAGCAGCCGAAGAGTAAACCCGTGAAGCATCGGAGAGGAGAAGCAATGCTTAAGGAGAGAAGAGAGAGGAGAGAGAAGAAAGGTGAGGGATGGAGGGTGTGAGGTGAAGAAGGGAGTGGGGGGGGGGGGGGGAGAGGAGAGTGGCGGGGAGTGTCGGGGACCGGGGGGGGGGGGTATATGGGGCGCGGGAGGGAGTGGGGGGGGGGGGGGGAGGGGTTTTGGGGCGGAAGGGGGGGGGGGGGGAGAATGGGGCAGCGATCGAAGGGCTGAGACTTGCGAGAAGCATCTGAAGATAAAAGTCATTCCTAGACAATACACACACAGAGGGCAGAGGTAAATCTTGTTTCGTTGGAACGAGCAGGTCCAAATCAAAAACACCACATCAACACACACCAACAACACACACACACCCACACACCACCAAACACAACACACACATCATCCCACACACCACACAACAACACACACCCACCACACAACACACACACACACCACTTTCTCACATACACAGACACGTCACACACAACGGCACGCAGTGCGCTTTCTTTTGAGCATTACACAATTATGCGTATACCCTAAACACATAGAAACCCCCCCTCTCCCCTCTAACCACCCCCCCCCCCCCCCCCCCCCCCGCTCAATAGACGTACACTGGAAAACGTAGCAATCATTTTTGCTCAAGATTAACCTTAGTGACAGGAGAAAAATGGACTACAGAACTACACGAGAGATATTAAGGGAGAAAATCTAAAACACGATTTAGACGTGAAAATATCTACGGAAAAGTATTTATAAAATTAAACAATTTTTTCAGATACGGCAAAATAAAAGAAGAAGAAGAAGAAGAAGAAAAAGATGAGAGAAAAAGAAAGAAAGAAAAAAGAAAAGAAACAGAAAGTAATGAAAAGATCTGAAAACACATCTGAAAGACAAGACGGATGTATGCAACGAAAAAGAACAATCACATGGAAAACACCACCACCCAGCAACAACAGAGATAAACGAATGAAACCAAAGGATAAAGATTCAAAGTAAAATCAAATCGAACGTGAAAGTGTCATACGGAAAAGACATGAGTCACACCTCCCAAACAAACAAACAAACAAACAAACGAACGAACAAACAAACAAACAAACAAACAAACGAACGAACAAACAAACGAACAAACAAACAAAATGAAACATGAAAAGAAAACGGCGAGATTGACACCACAAGTGCAGAACGTTCTGATAAGTTTTCTGCCCGCCCCAAAGGAGCGGATATCCCTCAAAATGTAGTGACACTCACATTCAGATCCCGCCATTAAGGCAAGCCATACTCCATCTTCGGGGAAGGTGCATGCTATGGTAACGTGTCATCCATACCAACGGCCAAACTGGCCTTCTCTTCCGAAAGTTGGTGATGGGATTTGACGTGTGTGCAGGATGTTGTGCGTGCGTTCACAGACGGAACCTCGGTTTATAGTCTCATTCGAAGGACTGTATGGGAAATAGTCAGAACTAATGTTAACTCCGAGGGAAAAATCCCCCTGTACCGAAACGGCCCGGCGGAGATTCGAACCCCCAATCCTTGGATTACGAGACCGGCGCTCTACCAACTGAGTTATTCCGGCTCCCAGACCATGTATTCCAATCACAACAACTCAGTCTGAATATCACTTTCTTTCCCCCTCTCTTCATTTCTCTTTTCTTCTGTTTTCAAACCTGCTTTAATATATAGCGGGATATCCCACAAAACGTATTGAACCTCAAATTCAGACAGATATCCCACAAACGTATTGAACCTCAAATTCAGACAGATATCCCTCAAAACGTATTGAACCTCAAATTCAGACAGATATCCCTCAAAACGTATTGAACCTCAAATTCAGACAGATATCCCTCAAAACGTATTGAACCTCAAATTCAGACAGATTTCCCTCAAAACGTATTGAACCTCAAATTCAGACAGATTTCCCTCAAAACGTATTGAACCTCAAATTCAGACAGATTTCCCTCAAAACGTATTGAACCTCAAATTCAGACAGACCCTCTCTTCCGATGACTTCAACTCTAATTTGGATGTCATTTTTCTTTCCACCTCTCTTCATATCTCTTTTCTTTTGAATTCAAACCTTTTTTAATATGAAAGATATTTTGTGTTTTTTTTTGTGTATGATGTTAAAAAGACATTGTTTCAAATAAAAAAAAAAAAAAAAAAAAAAAACAGTGTGTCTGTGACTGCGAGCTGGGACATAGACTGTAAAAGTTTTCGTGTCAGGAGAGACAGAGATAACAAACAAAACAAACAACAACGATAACAAAACAGTACGCGCGCGCGCGCGCGCGCACACACGCACACACACACACACACACACACACACACACACACACACACACACACACACACACACACAATCCCTGATGTCCACCCCACCCCCCCCCCCCCCCCCGTACCCTTTTCTCCTCCCTCCCTCACCACCTACCATTCACACGCTCTCTCTGCCTCCGCTCTCTTTAATCCAGAAAGAATCACACTCAGAAAATAAAAGAAAATAAAAAGGAGGAGGAGATTTGAAACAAAGTTAAAAAAAACAAAACAAACAAATATACAAACAAACAAACAGAAAAATAAAACGTGGAAAGTAGCCGGATACAGATTTATCACTGCTCACGCTTCACCCTCACCCTCACCCTCACCCTATACCCTACCCTTCCCCTGAAAAAAGAAAGCCAAACAGAGCGAAAACAATAACAAACTCACGAATATCTCAGACAGACAACAACAAAAAAATGTCAAAAGACCGAATGAACGACAGCGCAACAGTGCCCGCAACGGGAAAAAAAAAAAAGAAAATGAGCACAGAACGAAAAAAAGACGGGGAAAAAGAACAACAAAGAACAGAGGAGGAGGAGAAAAGAGGAGGAGGAGGAGGAGGAGAAGGAGGAGGAGAAGAAAAGAAGAAGAGAAGAAGAAGAAGAAGAAGGAGGAGAAGGAGGAGGAGGAGGAGGAGGGGGAGGAGGAGGAGGAGGAGGAGGAGGAGGAGGAGGAGAAGATGAAGAACAAGAACAAGAACAAGAACAAGAACAAGAAGAAGAACAAGAAGAAGAACAAGAACAGAAGAAGAAGAAACAGAAGAAGAAGAAGAAGAAGAAGAAGAAGAAGAACAGAAGAAGAAGAAGAAGAAGAAAGAAGAAAGCCGAACAGAAAAGCATGGTGAAGGATCTCCGTCTAGACCTCCAAGCCGAAGACGAGAGAAAACAATACAGATCGTGTGTAGCTTTTTTTTGTTGTTTTTGTTTGTTTCGTACGCCGCCTTCTAAGCTACGGCGGGCTGCGATGTTTATTTAGTTTGAAAACAGTGAGGCAATTTGTTATGAAAACACAGGCAACTTAGCTGGTAAACACGCTTCCCAGTATTCAGTGTCGGTGAGAGAGAGAGAGAGAGAGAGAGAGAGAGAGAGAGAGAGAGAGAGAGAGAGAGAGAGAGAGAGAGAGAGAGCTTTAGTTCCTGTTCATCATTTTGTTTCTTTTTTTTTTCCCCCCAATTCTGTTTTCTGTTCCTGTTTCGTTTTCTTCTTCTTCTTCTTCTTTCCCTGAAGAATTCTTTCCATGTTTCAAATTTGTTTCCCTACATTCACAAGCTTTATTTCTAGTTCTCTTCCAATCTTTTCTTTCTTTAAGATTTTTTAAGATTTTTTTTCTCATTCATTCTTTCTGCCTTTCCTTTTTTTTTCCTTCAGATTTTCTTTTTTGTCATCCTCTTTTCCCTTCTTCCTTTTCTATCTTTATCCAGATCTTTATCTATCCTTTTACATTACATTACGCTTACATTGTGTGTGTTCATTCTTCTTTTAATTTGTTTTGGATTTTGACCCTCCCTCTTTCTTTCCTTTTTCTTTTTGTTGTAATTCTTGACTTTTCCTTTCTTTCTTTCTTTCTTTTTTCCTTCTTTCTTTCTTTCTTTCTTTCTTTTTGTCTTTCTTATTTTGTGTATCCTTTCTTTTTTCTCTTCCTCCCCTTTCTTCTTTTGGTCCTTCTTTTCTGTTCCTCCCGTGTCCTCCTTTTCCGTTTTTTTCTGTCTGTCTGTTTGTTTGTCTGTCGGTTTGGTTTATATCGATGCTATGATTGATATGATTGCAACTATCGATTTAGTGATGATTAGCACACATTATTTTTGGTGCTTTTTTTCTTTTCCTTTTTCTTTTTTTCTTTTGTTTGACTTTTAGTGTGCAAAAAGCGATAAACATTATCCCATTGTGGACCTAAAATATGAGTTTCTTCCCTCTCTCTCTCTCTCGCTCTCTCTCTCTCTGTATGTTGTGTGTGTGTGTGTGTGTGTGTGTGTGTGTGTGTGTGTGTGTGTGTGTGTGTGTGTTAGTAATCAGTGAAATCAAAGACTTGTGAGCTGCAGAATAGAAAAAGGAGAAATCTTTGGTTTGTGTTAATAGGATACTTGTTTCTGACGGAATTAATCTTGCATCATGACGTTGATTGTTATGATTGCTCTTTCGATTTTAGTAGATACAGCACACATTATGTGTGTGCTTTTCTTTTCGTCCTTTTTTCTTATTTCCTGTGAATGCTTCATGTGTGATCTTTAGGTGTGTGGTGTGTGATAATGATATCTGTGTTGTGGCCCTAAAATATGAGTATTCTTCCTCTCTGCTCTCTCTCTCTGCTCTCCTGTCTGTATGTGTGTGTGTTGTGTGTGTGTGTGTGTGTGTGTGTGTGTGTGTGTGTGTGTGTGTGTGTGTTTCCTGTGTGACATAATGTAAAGTTCCACCGAGACTGTTAGTGACTGTTACGAAGCGCTGTAAAAAGGAGAAATCTTTGGTTTGTGTTTAATAGGATACTTGTTTTCTGAGCGAATTAATTTGCATCATGACGTTTCCTCTCTCCTCTCTTCCCGCCGCCTCTCTCTCACCCTCTTCCTCCCCCGCCTCTCCTCTACCCCCTCTGCCCCACCTCTCCCCACTCTCCTCTCTCTCGTCTCACTCGTCCTGGTCTGTCTGTGTGTGTATGTGTGTGTGTTTGTGTGTGTGTGTGTGTGTGTGTGTAGTGTGTGTGTGTGTGTGTGGTGTGTGAGGGCGAGCGAGCGTGCGTTCGTGCGTGCGTGCTTGCGCGCGAGCGTGTGTGTGTGTGTGTGTGTGTGTGTGTGTGTGTGTGGTGTGGTGTGTGTGGGTGTGTGTGTGTTTTTCTCCTGTCTGACATAATCTCTCTTTTTCCAAACACCAGTTCCGAAAACTGTAGTTACAATTTTACGAAGCGCGGTACCTCTGAGAACTCCTGTTTCGTGACACTGGTATCGCGTTGCCAATGCATGAGGAATGCTAGTTTTGACACGGGTCGTCGTCCCCCCCCCCCCCCCCCCCCCCTTTTTTTTTTTTTTTTTTTTTTTGACAGTCCAATAGCGGACACCAAGACGGTTTCTGATTTAAACGTGTTTAAATTCAACATGATAAAACTATTCATTTCTGGTCCAGAGATTGTTCCCTGATGCGGTCTTTGAATTTTTGAAAGAGATGCCAACCTTTTTCATCGGATATGTGAGATTTTATAGTGGACTCGTACCGTGGATTTAGACAGGTCACACTCACAAGTCGCTGAGAATAGCACTTACTCGGAGCTTTCGACAGACCGCCGTCCGTCTTCTTTGCTTCAGCGGTGGTGTTGCTATCATTTACTTTGGAAACATTTTTTTTTTCACAAGATTTGGGGTGCGGTTTTTTGGAAGATGTAGGTTGAAGAAAGTTGTATGAATGAATGACTGGTGGGCTGGTCATTTTTTTTGTTGTTGCTGTCCTGAGGGTTTGTTTATCTTGCCTGAAGAAGACCTAACAGGTCGAAACGCGTCGTGTTTTGTCTTGTGATTTTGTCGTTTTTCGTCTCTACGTTGTTCGTGGAGTCATCATAGATACTTTTTTTTTTTTAAACTAGTGTAACGCATAGATCTTTCGCGTTTTGTTTGTGGATTCGTTTGTCCTACGTTGTTCCGTGGAGTCATCATAGATTACTTTTTTTTTTTTTTAAACTACATGTAACGCATAGAGTCTTTGGGCATCTGGTGTGAGTGGTCCATCGGGTCGCGTATGTTATGTTACATTGCAGACTCTTCGTATCGTCCCTCTGTTCTTTATGCCTGACAGTGTATCTTTATTCCTTTTCCACCACCACCACACCCACCACCACCCCCACCCCCCACCCCCCACCCACCTCCAACCACCCCACTACCGCTGCAATTGCACACTCTTTGTTCTTCCGTCCTGTGCCCATTCACCACCTCACTCTCTTGTCGGTCTGTCTGTCTTGTCGTCTGTCTGTCTCTCTGCTGCGTCTCTCTTTCTTTGTGTGTGTTTGTGTGCGTTTTTTTTTCTTTGTAGGGATGTCTGTGTGTGTGGTGTGTGTGTGTGTGTATGTGTTTGTGTGTGTGTGTGTGTGTGTGTGTGTGTACGCGACGTGTGTCGTGCGTGTGTATGCGTACGCACGGTGTGTGTGTGTGTGTGGTGTGTTGTGTGTGTGTGTGGTTGGTGTGTGTGTGTTGCGTGTGTGTGGTGTGTTTGTGTGTTTGTGTGTGTCTTGTGGTACGGTGGTGTGTGTGTGTGTTGTTTGTGTGTTGTGTGTGTAGCGTTGTGATGTGTGTGTGTGTGGTGGTTGTGTGTTGGTGTGTGTGCTGTGTGGGTGTTGTGGTGTGTACGCGCCGTGTGCCAGCGTGTGTGTGCTTGTGTTCACGGTCCGGTTGTCGTGTGTGTGTGAACGTTTGTGGTGTGTGGTGTGTGTGTCGGGTGGTGTGTGTGCGTCGCGAAGTGGGCTGCGTGTGTGGCTGTGTGTGGTGTGTGTGTGGGTGTGATTGTGATGTACGGTGTGTCGTTGGTGTACGGTGTGTGCTGTGTGTTGTGTGTGTGTGTGTGTGTGTGTGTGTGGGTGTAAAGTTTCATGTCTTTTTCTTTCCCCTGCGCCAGCGTGTTTAAAATATAATTGGACAGTGTACCCACCCCGGAACGAATGTAATGGAGTCTAAAGCATAGCAGAGTCTCCACACACCCCCCCTCCCCCCGCCCCTCCCTCCTTGCTTTCCTGCACTTTTACTCTCTCTATTTTTTTTTTAAACTTCTCTCTCATAAAGACACCCCCCCCCGCCCACCCCTTCCCCCTCTTTCTTCTGTTCTGTCCTGATCTGTCTGTTTCACTCCACTGCATCACGACCCACACACACAGCACCCCCCTACACACACACATACACACCACACACCCCACACACACACACATTCCCGCTCGCACGCACGCAACGAAACAGCTCAACATTCCACACATACACGCAAGCACACACGCACCGCACGCACGCACTCACCAGACACACAGGGACAGAACAGATAAACACACACACCCATCACACACCACCCACCACCCACACACACCAACACCACACACAACCACCACTCACCACCGTGAAAGCTACAACAAATACACATTCTCCCCCGACTCACTTCACCTCCTCCCTCACCACCACCCCCCCCCCCGCCCCACCCACCCCCACCAATCCTCCTCCACTTGTTCTTCCCCCCCCCCCACCCCCCCCCGTTCCCCCCCCAACCACCAAGATCTACTACCTCAATGTTCGTAGTTCTAGACAACCAAGTATTCTTCTGACCAAACCAACACAAAACAAGATCTCCGCCTGAAATCTGAAAGAAAAGCAAAAAGAAAAAAAGAAGTCCTCGAAAAAAAAGGAGAGTCCTAGGAGAGTGGAGGACCACTCTAGCCTAGTATAGCCACAGTTCTTCTGAATGGTTCCATCTCGATGGTCTGGAGACAGTGCTGGATGGAGTTGAAAGCTGGTGTGCGAGAGAGTATATCTATAGTACAGTCGAGCGCGGGGCCGGTTCCCCATCCCCCCTCTCTCTCTCCGCTCTTCTCCTCCTCCCCCGTCTGCATCTGCTCTCTCTCTCTCTTTGTCTCTCACTGTCCTCTGTCTCTCTCTTTTCTCATCCCCTCTATCCTCCCTCTCTCTCTCTCTCTCCGCCTCTCTGCCCCCCTCATCTCTCTCTCCCCTCCTGCTCTCCCTCTCTTTACCTCCTTGCCCCCTTCTCCCTCCCCTCTCTCGCCTCCCTCCCCGAAGAAGCTTCTCTCTCTCTCCCGCCTCTCCCTCTCTCTCTCTTTCTCTCATCTTTCTCTCTGGCTCTCTCTCTCTGCTTCTCTCCTTGTCTCTCTCCAAACTCTCTCTCTCCTTCTGTCCTCTCCCTCTCTCTGCCCCTCTCTCTCTTCCTTCGATCACTCATCTCCTCTCTCTCTCGTCTCGCCTCCTCTCTCCCCACGCTCTCTCCCCCTCTCTCTCTACCCTCCCCCTACTCTCTCTCCTGTCTCCCCCTTCTCTTCTCTCTCTTCCCTAGTCTCTCTCTCTTGTCTCTCTCTCCTCCCGTCTCTCTCCCTCTCTGTCCTCTCTCCCTTCTATCATCTTCTCATCTCTCCTTCTCTCTTTCTCTATGGGGGCGCTTCTTGCAGCATTGCCGGGCACGTTTGGGGCTTGTTCCTCAGTGTAACTGGTTCTGGGATTACTTTCTGTTTGTGTGGCGGAAGGGGGTGGGTGGGGGGGAAGATTGCGATTGCGAGCTAGAGAGAGATGAGAGGAGGAGAGAGAGAAGGAGAGATGTAGTGAGGAGGAGGGGAGAGGAGGACGAGAGAAGTAGCCGTAAGGGGGTTCCTTCCTGAGGAGCCGAAAAAAAGAGAGCGGGTTATGAGATGGGTGGGGGGCTGGGGAAGAGATAGCATAATTTCTAAATCGGACTCAGAGAGAGAGGAGAGAGAGGAGGAGAGAGAAGGAGAGGAGAGAGGTAGAGAGGAGAGAGAGCGAGAGGCAGAGAGAGGATAAAACAGACAGCCAGAAAGAGGGACAGATGAGATGGAGAAGACCTGAGAGAGGAAGAGAGAGAGCGATGGGAGAGAGAGGGAGCAGAGGAGAGAGAGAGAGAACATAACTCGGGGCTGACGAACCGAGAGCAGAGAGATGAGTGAGAGAGAGAGAGAAGACAGAAAGACAGATGATGACAGACAGACAGCACAGAGAGCGAGAGAGTAGAGCAGAGGGAGGGAGAGAGGAGAGAGAGGAGCATACTTTGGGGTTTTTGAGAAAGAGCGAGAGGGGGTGGAGAGGGTGAGGGACAGAAAAGGATATATGCCAGTGAAGGAGAGAGAGGAACATACCTCGGATCTCGCGCAGACAGACCCAGACAAAGAGCGAGAGAGGCAGCAGGAAGACCGACAGACGAGCCAGAGGCCAAAGCTCAACGCCCCCGCGAGCGAGACATAACGCAGGACTGAACGGAAGCGCGGCGGGGTGGCGAGTGCGAGGGTGATGTGCAGATAGCACAGGATCGTGAGATCGCTAGCAGATAGATAGAGAGAGAGCGCGCGCGAGGCGCGGAGGCGAGTTCGGATGCGAGAGGGAGAGGGCGAGAGAAA
>JADBJO010028442.1:10000-20140 GCA_016801955.1 Conus betulinus | reverse complement strand
GGTGTCCTGTTTCCCCGTCCCTTCGCCCCCCCCCCTTTCACCTCCCGGAGCCCGTGTCCCCGTCTTTTTCAGAGGCTCTCGTGCTTTACCCTTTTGCACACACAAACACCCACAACCACAGAGCCTATAGTGCACAGATAGCCTACTACCTGGATCTAAACAATACACCCTATAAAGAGAGACAATCCTGGGAAATATGCACAGAGACTTAAAATAAGATCACACAATAACCTACCAGGGAACAGAGAGAGAATGATGCTTATAACCCAGCAACTCTAGGTAATGGACAGACAGCCTACAGTGGATCACTCAACTAAACTAGAAATGGGGGATAATCCTGGATAATGGGAAGACTGAATTACGTGAGTCACACATTAACCTGGAAAAGGAGACAACCCTGGTTATGGGTAGGTATCCTGCAGTGGGTTACACACTAGCTGAGAAAGGGAAACAATCCTGGATAGTGGACAGGTATCCTGCAGTGGGTCACACACTAGCTGTGAAAGGGAAACAATCCTGGATAGTGGACAGGTATCCTGCAGTGGGTCACACACTAGCTGTGAAAGGGAAACAATCCTGGATAGTGGGCAGATATCCTGCAGAGGGTCACACACTAGCTGAGAAAGGGAAACGATCCTGGATAGAGGACAAGTATCCTGCAGTGGGTCACACACTAGCTGAGAAAGGGAACGATCCTGGATAGTGGGCAGAATCCTGCAGTGGGTCACACACTAGCTGAGAAAGGGAAACAATCCTGGATAGTGGACAGGTATTTTGCAGTGGGTCACACACTAGCTGATAATGGGAAACAATCCTGGATAGTGGACAGGCATCCTGCAGTGGGTCACACACACTAGCTGAGAAAGGGAAACAATCCTGGATAGTAGACAGGTATCCTGCAGTGGGTCACACACTAGTTGAGAAAGGGAAACAATCCTGGATAGTGGACAGGTAACCTACAGTGTATCAGACACTAACCTGGAATGGGAAACAAATCTGTATGGTGGATAAAGAGCCTGTAGTGGATCGCACAAAGGGGGACAAGCCTGGATAGTGAATAGATAACCTATAGTGGAACACACAGGCACCTGGGTAGTGGACAGGTAGCCTGTAGTGCATCACACATTAACCTGGAACTGGAAACAGTCCTGGGGCCATATTCATGAACAGACTTAACTGGAAGTTAAACCCGACTTCCGCTGGTTAACTCTCTAACCAGAGGTTAACTCCCACAACCGTGACAATCATAGCCATTGGTTACGGCTAACTGGTGGTCTTGACCGGTGGTTATTTCAACGGGGGGGGCCCTCGCCAGTAAAATCCCTAACCAGAGGTCAAATATGGCGGCGTTCATGTACATGCAAAATTTACGACGGCGTGCTTTGTGAAGGGAATGAAGTGTTTCATGACAGAAATAATCCCAATTGACTGTCGGACGGAATTGTTCACTAAGTTCAGATTCTTGGTGAGCGCATTTTGAATCTCACAGACACAACAAACGAGGAAAAGCTGAACACCCAAATCGAAGAGGAGCACTGTTGCCAGGTACAGCAAGTGTGCTTAGCACTTCGTTTCTATGCAACTGGCACATTTCAAGACGCCATTGGAGAACTGCTTCAAGTCACCCTGCCACCTGCATCCCGTACAATTCATTCAGTGACAAGAGCATTGTTGTCTCTCTGTACCAGTTTGGATGCAGTGGCCAAGTCAGGCAGCGGCAGACAGGCACAAAGAAAAAAAAAAACTCTTTGGCATTGCCAACTTCCCCCAAGTGTTCGCTTGTGTTGATGGCATGCACATTCCAATAGCACGCCCTCCCCCCCAGGACATTGAGAACGACTATGTGAATCGCAAGAATGTCCACTCCATCAATGTGCAGGTGAAGCCATGTTTTATGTATTTGTATATGTGCAGATGTCTGCGTGCCTACGTGCTTGGGTCACAGAGAGAGAGAATGAGAATGTGTGTGTGTGTGTGCGTGTGTGTGTGTGTGAGCTCATGTTGCTGCTGCTGGTAAAGCAGAGACACTGCAGTTGATCAACAGATACTTCTAAGGTACTGTATCAGTTTGCCAGTGTGTTCATTTAACTTCTAGCTCTAAAGTCTTTGATTCCTGCCCTGTCAGTTAATACACATCAGTATTACTGTCAGTATTCATCATGTATGCGTGCATGTAGGATCCTGCAGTATTTTTTTATGAACAAGGTGGTCAATTATGTAAATGTAGAGTGCAAACAAGAAGTTATCGATTTTAAATAAAATAGCTCAGTTCATGTTGTTGTGTATTCAAATGTAAAAAACCTGAACATTGCTTGGAGTAAACAACAGAAGCCAGAGAGAAATGTTTCAGTCAAAACACAGGAAAATACACACGAGCATGTTCTCAGTTGAATGTTATTTAGAAAAATGGTGTTCAATTTTTTTTTCATTAGACAAATGGTGTTCAAACTTTTTTTTATTAGACAAATGGTGTTCAACTGTTTTCAATATATATACACAACAACAAAAATACAATTTTGACACCCACATTGTAAAATAATTTTTATTTAAATGTTGAAGGGATAAAAAAGGACACTTGCCTGCATGCACTACCCACTGCAATAATTGGCATATATCTTACCCTCACAAACAAACAGTCCTGAGCAAAACAACATCGTTTTACACCAACTGTTGAATTTTGAGACATTATTAACACATCTAGCAAATTACATGGCACTAACAAGCTTCATTTCATGTTGTTGTTTTCAAAGTGGCTACCCTCTTGGGACCCACCATTTAACACTGTCTTGAATTATAGCAGCGTTTTGATCATATAACAATTGAAACAAAACCATGAACAAATTTCCACACAAACACACACACACAATACATGAATACATGTGCACACAAGTAAGTGGACTCCTCCCCTCAGCACAATCACACATACACACAGAGAAAGTTTTAACTTTTCAGTCAATATCAGAAACAGACAGAGAGGTAATCTAGAAGCAGCTTCAGTTTTAATGTGGGCGAGGAGAGGAAGGGAGGGAATGAAAAACTAATCACTTTCTGTGGAGGTGGTGGCTCTTCAATTCCCAGGTTTTGTGTTAACCATAATCTTGCCACCTTGACTAGAGCAGTAAATGTCTTGTTTGCTTCAATGTCTCTATGATTTTTTTTTTCAATTTCACTACCATTTTTTTCAATTTCACTGCGATTTTTTTTCAATTTCACTACGCACGAAGGAAATCATTCCACAATTGAGAATCACAGTTTTCATAGTGCCTTCTCTTCGCAGGTCTCCTCGGACTAAAGTCTCTAGCTTTGTCTTTCAGGGCACTCGCTTCCTCAGATGTGGCTGTGCTGGGGTAATTGGCTGAACTTCTGGGGCAACAAGCTGCACATCAGGGACAACATGCTTTACATCAAGGCTGCATCTGCACCGGAGGTCTACCTCTCGTGTTTTTGGCATGAAACTTCTGCAACAGAAATCATCATGGCAGTTTTATGAATATGCAAATGATCTTTAGTGACTTCAACGGTACCATGCTGCATTTTTATTCTCACAAATGTAACAGTGTGACTTCTGTTTCTCTCTCAGCTGGGACTAACACTTAGTGACATATAAGACTAGGAAAGCCGCATGCAACAAAATCTTGCGTTGTAAAATGTTGCGAACATTAAAAAAGAAAAAAAAAATCTTGCGTTGTATCTTGGGTGTAAAGATTTCTTCTTTCATATCACATGACTGACAACTTTTTTCCAGATGCATCCAAGTTATGGAAAGTTGCAGCATAGTTTTGTTACAACTTTTGGCTCTTAGCATAGAATGGCGATAGCCCTGATATGGCACTTAGAGGTCAGCCTGGCTGACAGCCATATGAAATGAAAATGACATGTGAATGCTTACTGATTTTAATTACAAATGACATAAACCTTTAACAAAAAAAAAACAAACACAAACATAAATGCAGTGATACACACAATGTGGTTTCATATAATTTTGATAATGTATCAGCTCTTCTTCCTTGCTCTGTCTCTCTTTCTTCTTATTTTCAAATTTTTATATTTCTATCCAGGGAAATAGTCATGAAGACAGTTTTACAATTGTCAAGGCATGTGCAATGAAGTACACACTGTTCAAAAAAGGTTACCAAGTCATTCAGTAAGCAGTACAATTACTAGAATACCTGGTGTACAGAATGTAGTTGCTGTTGTTCTTTGTGGCCACACACACACACACACATGTGCGCACACACACGTGCGCGCTCACACACACACACATACACAAAGGAAAAGACACCACCCAACTTTCAGGTCTAAACTGTGACACACTATAAACATGGCTTTCCCTCTGATCACACCAGATTGTCCTCACCAGACTACAATCCCACATTCATCAGTGTCTCCAGAACACACTTGAGGAAAAAAACACCTTGCATATATGATATTAGAATTTTGAACGCATTTTTTAAAGGGACCTAATTTCACTGTGTAGTGTGCATCAAGGATCAAATATTTCATTAAAATACCATATCATTTATTTAGATAAAATATATTACTGAGGTTGATTTCAAAATTATATATGACAACACCATCCTGAAAAAAACAAACAAAAACATGCATAAAGACAACAAGACTTGCATAAGTACACAGTGCTTAATTTTTGCTGTTAGATAGCAAAAGCTATTTTAGTCACATGGATCATATTTCACATAATTTGGAAAAAAGATCTCCATCCCTGCAGAACCATATTTTCAGTGTCAAGGTGAAAGTTCTCATTTGACCTTGGGCATGTTGTGCATCCGTTTTAGATGTTAGGCTGAGAATGCCTTTTTTTCTTTTCAGTCAGTTGGCCAGTGTGGTTTGAGAAAGGCTAAAATAAAATGAAATATTGCCATTATTTTTTGGGTGTTCAGTGGCTTCAATTTTTCACCTTATTTTGTTTTGGTTTTGGTCTTGGTGTGTGTGTGTGTGTGTGTGTGTGTGTGTGTGTGTGTGTGTAGAATTCCCTTTGTTCAGACACATTTTTCTTTTCAAAGTTTTCTTTTCATTTTCAGAATATTTTAATCACATTCCTTATTATGTCGGCTGGCTGTCCATTTGAGCTGCAAGAGAATGATATCAAGGTCAGAAAATCCTCACTGTCATGGGAGAGCTAGTGAGTAGTTCATGGCAATTTCTAATCCTGTGATCACATAACACCCCCAGAAATATTTTGCCTATGTGGCCAGTGTCCTGTAAATACATGAACATTTCTTTACTATAAAACCATTTCATACAGTTTGCAAATGTTCACAGGGGGAAGGTATCCACTCCTAATGAATACATCACAGATCTACTGTATTACATGTCATAACAGCCATCAGATTGTTGTACAGTAATCCATGTCATAACAGCCATGAGATGTTGTACAATAATCTGTTATCATCTAATTGTTGTACTAGAATCTTCAAGTGCATTTTGAGCTGCAAGCTTTCTGAAAGAAGAAACATAATTATCATTTCAATCTTTTCTCTAGCAACAGGAAGCTAAAGTTACAAATGTTGTACTTTTCTAGTGCCCCAAAATCGATTCATGTAAGTTCAAGATTTATAATCAGAGCTGAAAACAGACTACCAAACACGTTTAACAACTTACACAGACAATACACATTAAGCGTGGATCCAGCACTTGAAATGTTCAGTTTATCAAGACATGACAACTTCATGCACTGTCGAGTATTTTGTAAAATTTGCTCAGTACTTTGCTGTACCTACCCATCAGTGATCACTTATTAAAAAAAAATTTCTGTGAATCACAATTAAATGTGAACATTACATGTCTTACTGTGATCTTCAGGTTAAACGAGCTTCATGTAGAAGGAAGCTGCATTTGGAGTTTGGTTTTCATTTGAGAGACATATAATTACATGCAATGTATGCAAAACAACTAAAGAAATTAAATATACATCTCATTACCCAAAGGCTAATTTATAATACTATCAGCAATACTACACACAGAGCACACACACAGACACACACACGCACGCACATACATGCACACGAGGCAAACAAATGTACATAATATTCATCATCTACAAACATCTATTTAGATGCTTGAGTCAATAAGTATTTTTTCAATTATAGGAAGTTACAATATTCTACAAATTTCTCACACATACTGATTTTATGTTGGTCAGGTAGAAAACAGCTCAGGGACTGTGGGAGACTTTTATTTCAGTATCATCATCATCATTATGGTATTATCATAATATTCAAAATAACAGAGTACTTCTCCAACATTAGAAATTGCTTTATAATGACTGAAGGTACCATTAATAAGCGAACTCTAAATGCTATCTAGTTCCAAGTCTACCTAGAACAGATCCTTATGAACATACCTACGAATTCTATCACACTGTTAAACACACACACACACACACACACAACACACACTTCCCTCTCAATACAACCAACTGCAAAAAAAAAAAAAAATCCATTCACATGACTTGCTGCATGAAACTTAAACACACATTAACTCAGTCACCTACCCCCCACCCCCACAGACCTACACTTCCACACTCATGCATTACACTTGCTAAGTGCCTTACAATACTGCTCAGGAATAACACCAAACCACATAGATGATATATACACTTCCACATTGGGCTATGCATGATAATGCACACGCACATCTACACATTTGGATGTTTGTACATGCATGCACACAACACACACTCTTTCTCCCTCACACACAGTGGCACACACACAGTAACAAACACATGTAATGCAGTGATACACACAGCTTTTACCGCAGACTTTTCAAGTATTCCCATCATATTTGACTCATCTCTGATACCTTGGATCAGGTCACTATCACCACCAACAATCATGTCCATCAGCTCATCTGTGGGTTTTAGTGGGCACTGCCCCGCTGCCCATTTTCATACGGTCTGCCGCTCCATTCCGATGGTCCCTCTCTTTAGATTTGTCCATTTTTTCAAGGACTTACTCTCTGTCTTCGACATCGTTGTTTACTCCGGAAATAGGTCACATATGCATGCTCTGAGAGCAAGATGAAGGGAATCCGCTGTCAGTCTAAAAATAGACGGCCGGGTAGCTAACTGACAACAGACCGCGGTTCATGAACAGGAGTGTGTTCTAACACAGCGGGTCCTGATTAACCGCTGGTTCCGTACCCGCCGGAGGTAAAAACTAACCGGAGGCCAACAGCAGGTTGTCCATGAATACCAACCCTGGCCAGTAGACAGGCAGTCTATATTTGCATCAAACACTAATCTGGAAGGGGAAACAATTCTGGCCACTAGACAGGTAGTCTATATTGCATCACACAGTGACACTAACCTGGAAAGGGAAACAATTCTGTCCTGTAGACAGGCAGTCTATATTGCATCACACACTAACCTGGAAAGAAAAACAACTCTGGTCTGTAGACAGGCAGTCTATACTGCAATACACACTAACCTGGAAAGGGGAACAATTCTGGCCTGTAGACAGGCAGTCTATACTGCATCACACACTAACCAGGAAAGGGAAACAATTCTGGCCAGTAGACAGGCAGTCTATACTGCAATACACACTAACCTCGAAAGGGGAACAATTCTGACCAGTAGACAGTACTGCATCACACACTAACCTGGAAAGGGAAACAATTCTGGCCAGTAGACAGGCAGTCTACATAGCATCACACACTAACCTGGAAAGGGAAGCAATTCTGGCCAGCAGACAGGCAATCTATAATGCATCACACACTAACTTGGAAAGGGGAATAATTCTGGCTCTACTGTTCAATTCTGGCTCATGGAAGTTTTGGAAGCATTTTTCTTGTTTGTTTGTTTTAGTGGTTTTGTCCCTCTCTTCACTACACCTAATCTGAGGGCTACTTTTTCAGATCAAACGACACACTGAGGTCCTGTCATCAGCATGCAGTTAGTACACAGAAAGGAATCCATGACAACGACAGTGTTGTCCTTGAGCAAATCTGGTGAAATATTAATTTAACTGTGGTCACCAAGCTGAAGTATATGATGATAGATAAAGAAAGATTGTCTACCAGGGATGGCAGACTAAATTTCACACAGACCAATCTGTTGTGTCAAGGAAATGAAAAGTCCAATTCAATAAGACATAACACAATGCAATATAATATTGCTCATGACTGTGACACACCCTGTCTTAAAGATGAGCCACATCAGTGCAGCTCAGTCTACAGAGGCATTCTCAGGTCAAAACTGGATTCCTGGAAGAACACTGCACTTTCCTTCACAATTTCACTGACACTACATGATTGTGATCGGGTGAGAACTAAGGCTGTCAGATGGAACAGGGGCTGGGCAGAATGGGTTACAGGTGCTGCAAGGTACTGTCTCTTCTGTCTCTGAGGTGACTGACACAGTCAGCACACTGTTCACATGTTGAAACTTCAGCCTTACACTGTTCTGAAGCATTTCATTCATTCCATCAGTTACACTAATAACATACCACTGGTCCATAAAAGGGGCCCCAAAAATCCTGTCCACGTCTGACAAGATCTCCAACTTTGACAGCAGCATACTCCCACATCTCAAGGGGAACACAAACAAGACTATAATCCCACAGAACATGTCACATTCTACTTCAACACTAGTTTTTAGTATTTCATTCATACTCAAATCACTGGCTGACAGATGCAGACACACACACACACCACTCCTCTTTCTCTCTTTCTCACTCACACACGGACACACACAGACACATAGACACACACACACTCACATGCATATACACATGTGCGCGCGCGCGCACACACACCTCTTTCTTTTTCTACTTCTTACAGACACACACACACACACTCTTTCTCACTCATACACACACACACACACCTCTTTCTTTTTCTACTTCTTACACACACACACACAAACACACACATATACACAAGCACACACACATGTGCATACACACACAATGTGATACACACACACACATACACACATGCATATATGCATACACACACACACACACACACGCTGTTATATTGCTGACGATCAGAGTCAACAACACCTGGAGGTCACACACACACACACACATAGTACATGTTTATGCATGCTTGCGTGCATGCTTCATAACATGGATGATCAAAGAGAATAAAACCTACAGGAAAAGCCACAGCTGATCTTTTACATCTCTGAGCTCAACCTAAGTATAGACTGACCTCCTGAACAATCTGAATACCTTCTGGGTGCACACTCAAGGCAATCTAAGTACAGATTACTCTCTTGAATTATCTGAACACCTGTTTATATACCCAGGTCAACATGGATACAAACTGATCTCCTGAATTATTTGAACACCTGTTTATATACGCAAGTTAACATGGATCCAGACTGACCTCCTGAGTTTATCTGAACACCTGTTCACATACCCAGGTCAACATGGATACAGACTTATCTCCTAAAATACCTGAACACCTGCTTATATACCCAAGTTAACCTAGGTACACACTGACCTCCTGAACTGACTGAATACCTGTTTATATACCCAGGTCAACTTAGGAAAAGAATGAACTGAACTTTCTGAACACTTTTTGTGTGTACAATCAGATAAACCTTGGTACAGACTGATCTCCTGAACTGACTGTACACTTTGTGTGTGTATACCCTGATCAATCAAGGTACAGACTGATCTCCTGAACTGACTGAACACCTAAGTATATACCGGAGACAACATGCCCAAAGACTGACCTGATCTATCCATATCACTTCTGTGTGTGTACAAGGGTCAAACTTTGTACAGACTGACCCCTGAACTGTCTGAACACCTTCTGGGTGTATATCAAGGCAGAACACACGCATGTAAAATAACACATAGTCAGAGACAGCATTTGACTGATAAAAATTTTAAATACTTGATCAGCCTACACACAAAACACAATGGCAGATTTGAAGAGAAATTATTATTTTTGTTACAGCAGGAAATGGTGATCATGAGAAAAAAAAACTCATAAGTGAATAATCACTAAATTAAAACAGGAGTGTATGAAGCAAAGGAAGGTTTAATCAGTGAACAATAAACACCTCATTACAATATAAATTAATGACTAAAAATAAAAGCTCCGACAGGAGAAAATATCTCCTTACAACAGGAGTTAATGGCACAGAAAGGGCTTCCTCTAAGAAACAAT
>JADBJO010028442.1:0-5000 GCA_016801955.1 Conus betulinus | reverse complement strand
ACTTATGCCTGTATATCAAAGCAGGCCTCTTTTTTCCACTGAGGACAAATACAGGAAGACATCGTCTATTTACTTCAACCACTTTAAGAACCGAGCCATGGCAGTTTATCTTCTGAAACACGGTAGTTTATCTTTCGAATAAAGGCACTATCATGTGCCAGTTCATCTTTTGTATTATGGCAGTTTGTCATGACACATTCTCTTTTGAATCATGATAGTTTTATCTTCTGAATCCTGATAGTTCACCTTCTGAATCCCGATAGTTTACCTTCTGAACCAAGACAGTTAAACTTAAATCTTCTGAAGTAAAAAGTGCATCTTCTGAACCAAGGCAATTTGTCTTCTAAATCATGACAGATTATCTTCTGAAGCAAGACAATTTATCTTCTGAATCATGACAGCTTACCTTCTGAACTAAGACAGTTTCCAGATCAAGATCACCACAGTGCATCTACATGATGTAACCTAATTTTACTTCAATTTGTACTTATTGAAACCTAGTCAACTTTGTCAACATTTTTAGCCACAATGTTTTTATTCTTACACTCTACACAGGGTTCATACAGACTTTCAAGAAAAAAATTTAGGCCTTTTAGGGCCTTTTTTAGGGCCTAAAATTTACAAAAATAGGGCCCATCAGGGCACACGAAAATGCTGAAAAGTGCTCACCACTGCCTCCCACAGATGCCATTTCTCTCCATAAAAGACCTCCATTCAGCAAGTACCTAAACACTTTCTGGTATGAATCTTGTCAATTCCATATCCGTATGAAAACAAAGAAATCTTTTACAATGGCTAGAGTAAACACCGTGTTCTTGCAGCACACACAAGGCAGAAGTCTTAGGAATACAAGTCACAAGATGAAGAAAAAAAGTAGGCCTATGCTTTCTTTCCACCTGACTAACAGCTGCCTTGTCCTTGATTGACTAGCACACACTGCCTCTGGTTGAAGGAGAGAACAGTCCAGTACTCAAGTCATCCTTCTATTTGTCCTCTTGGAAATACTTTTGATTTATACCAAGGAGGCGACCTTTTACAGTTGGGGCTGCTGTCCTCATTCCTTTGTCAATGGTCAGCTTCTTCATTTCCATATCTAGTGCAGTGTGAAGGTGTTCACTGGGTGGGAGTATTTTCAGTAACCGAGAAATGGTAATCATTTTAGATCAGTAGTACCATAGGATGATGACTATTGTTATATAAGTGGAAAAATGTAGTGGTGATGGTGCAAGTTGGGGGGGATAAAGGAAAATATCAATGACCTGTGGGTGATGCTTATTGGCATGGGTGAGATCAATGACAATAGTACTGTAGGATCATGGTCATTGTGGTAAGTGGAATAATAAGGTGGCATTAGTATAATATTGCAGGTTGAGAAAGAGGGTGGAGGGGGGTAGGGGTAGATGACTGATGGGTGATGATCATGTATGATTTGAGTAAACAGTACTGTAGGATGATGATAATTGTTGTATAAGTGGGATAATGTTGTGGCATTGGTGTAAAATGCTTGCGGGGGAATGGGGGAGGTGTTCAAAGATGGGTGGATGATGATCATGGTCAAGGTGTAGGTATGATCCACAGTGGTGTAGGATGATGGTCATTTTTGTAAAAGGAGTAGGATAGTGTATTGGCAAGTACGATAATGCCAGTGGGGGAATAAAGGAAATGATCAATGACTGATGGATGTTGATCACTGAGATGAGATCTACAGTACTACAGGGTGGTGACCATTGTCATAAGTGAAATACTGTGGTGGCATTGATGTATTAATGCCGGTGGAGGGGTGGGGAAAAAAAAAAAGGAATAAATTTGATGATTGATCATTGCCATAAGTGAAATAGCATGATAATGCCAATTGAGTTAAAAAAAAAAAAAGACACTGGAGGGGGGCAATGATCAATGACCGATTGATGGTGATGGTCGTCACAGGCGAAATCATCACCGTCTCATGCACACACGCATGCATGATGCATGCACGCACACACATGTACATACACCCACACATACATGCGTACACAGGCACATCCACCATACATACATATAAAAAAAAAAATAAAAAAAAAAAAAAAGGATTAGCATACACAGGACATCTTATGAGTGGTGGTAATAATGATAGTGGTTATATATGGGAATCTGTGTTAAAAAAAAAAAAAAAAAACAAAAACACACACACACACACCTGACAAACACATGCACATACATCTAAGCATACCTATATATGTATGTAGAGGGGAGAGGGAGACACAAAGCCCCTTAGAATACTTGTGCACAGAGGGGTGGGGTGGGGGAATATAATGTGGACAAAGGAAAGGAAGTGGTCAGGGGGGGGGGGGGGGGGGGTGGGACAAAAAAGGGGGGGGGGGGGGGGGGTGCACTGCAAGTTAATGTGGTATGAGTGGGTGTGTGAATTTATGCAATATATATAGTGGGTTACAGCTGAGGTGATGGACTAGTGTAAATCATGTAGTTGTGTTAGAATGCTGGTGATTCAAATATGGGGGTTAAGGGAAAGAACAGGGGTGTCAGAGGGGCAGTAGGGCCAAACGAAGTTGCAGTAGAAGCACTAGAACTCGTTGAAGGACCAGCAACAAAGTGCTTTTTTGAACAAAAACTTGTTGATGTACTAGTACTACTTCAAGCTTGCCCACAGTCACGATCTTTAAAAAAAAAAAAATTATTTAAGGACACTGCCGCTGTAGCACTCGCCTTCTCCAAGTCTGAATGTTTCTTCCCTTTTTAGCGAGTTTGAAGGCCTTTTTCCCTTCTTACAAATAAAACCGATATTTGTCTAAGTTATCTTGGCGAAGCCAGAGTTTATATTCAGAATTACCAAGCCACAGATCTTGGAATAAGCACTTCCCCATGTTTCTGAGTGAAACTGACGAAATCTTATAAAGAAACTCTCAATGAAATGTCAAATTTCGTTGAAAAACCAACTGTGGCCTTGCTTCGTTCAACACATGGAAAATCCAAGATGGCGGACAGCATAAATACTTTGTCGTGGAGTTACTTCCCTTGAACGACTTTACACCATGCTCGATCAGTGCTGATTCGGCATTTACCTATTAAGAAAATCGGTTGTTGGATTTTTTTTTTCTGATCATTCTTCTTTGATTTGTTGTTGTTGTTGTTGTTTCACATTTTTTTAAGAATTTTTTTTAGGCTGTTCTGGTTTTAGGGCCTTTTAGGGCCTCCAGCCTCTTCATTTTGATTTTTAAGGCCTTTTAGGGGCCCCTATTTTTTGCCTAAAAAAGTTAGGGCCTTTTAGGGCCTTTTAGGGCCCTGTGCGAACCCTGTCTACATTATATTTGCTTATTTGAATAGAGAAAGGTCAACATCCATTACTTTTATCACACACAATTTGGAATATACACCCTGCTAAATTCATCCTCCATCAAACATATGACAGCAAAATAATGTACTCAACCGTATTTCAAATCAAAGAACTATCAGCTTTCAGAAAATGAAGCCCATGACATGTTTGAAAGATCAGAACTGTCTGTTCATATCCATTATAACCGAGCACAGTGTGAAGGCTACAGTTCAAAGCAAAGCAAGAAAATGGAACATGTCTTGATGTCATTATTACACATAAATCAGAAATCAGAGCATTTCAATACCAAAGTGGCAGGCTGCAAGTAGATAAACAATTATATGCTTGTGACTATGAGAAGCATTAACCCTTTCATTCCATACTAATGTAGCAGGCTGCAAGTAGGCATCACACTCAGCAGTTTTTTCCTGCTTGAGACTATGAGAAACATTAACCCTTTCATCGCCACATAAGCCGCAGAGCTTTTTTTGCAACCAGAATGCCCCTGTGGCCAATTGGGACCATGGGGATGCATGTTTTTGTTTGTGTCATGTCATTAACATTCACATTCACTGTGGACACTACAGTCATTTGAAAAGTACATGGAATGAATTTGACTTTTTTCTTTTTCAAATGGTGTACAGCAGTTGATTTGGTGGTTCAAAATTTACAGTCTTATAAATGTAGTGCGCCCACAGTAGCTCTGCTGCAAAACTGGCTTTCAGCTGCTTGGAGCTTGTTGGTGATGAAAGTGTCAAGCTGTAAATAACAACTATCATCAATGGTGGTGCCACTGACTGCAGCTACATCAATTCTGACATGTGACTGTGTCTTCTTTGTTTGGTTGCTCCATGATGTTCTAATGCTGGTATTTCCTATGAATCACCAACATTCTCGCACTGCCACAGACCTGCACACACACATACACACGCACCCATAAAACACACAGACTCAGATCCCCAAGCAACATCACAACAGACACACAGACCCACTGAACCTTTCTGTGTGTACTCCACCTTTTCCATGACAGCTGTCTCCCTGTCTTCCAGTTTCTTCACTCACTTCGGCCTTCAGCTCTTCCCTCTTCTTATTGGCCACCTCTGAAATCCTTGCAAAGAGAGGACACTCGTGATGTGTTGAAGAAGCACATAGCAGGCAAATCAGCTCCTCATGATTTGTACAGTACAGTTCGGCATGTCTACCGCTGTGACTGGTGCAGGTGACTTGGTGGTGTGTGGCCAGTTCCTCAGCTGATAGGTCACTCAGCTTCAACTTGATATGATCACGAGTTGCAGGAATGTTAGCATGGAATCTGGAACAGGTATTGCAAAGTTTCATGGCACACTGCAGGCAGAACATAGTGCCCTCTGCTTCCTCACAACAGCTGCACACAAGGTTGCCACTCAGTCTTTTCTCACTCTCTACCATCGCAGCTGTGGCAAAGTCAGTTGGCAAAGCGTCCACCAGAGAGGCAATGTCATCTTGATCCTGATGGGAAGCAGGAAGGATTTGTTTTTGACAGAGAGGGCAGCCGGCCTGGTTGCCCTTCCTTTTCAATCCAAGCCACCACACATTTGTGACAGACAAGGTGAGTGCAGGGAAGCAGTTTGGGAAGAGTAAAGCCATCATGGCAGACAGGGCACTCTCTAGGGCCCTGGAGCTGCAGCCGCCATGTCTGAAAAAATACATT
>JADBJO010028441.1:17500-20141 GCA_016801955.1 Conus betulinus | reverse complement strand
GGAGGAGTGGCGGGGGGGGGTAGGGCAAAATTGCATGGTTATGTTTCTGCACATTAACAAACAGGGCTCTGTATGTGTTTATTAATATAATTTCCTGGAGTTGGAGTTCTCAAACTGTTGCCATAAATAGGATACATTTTGACATAAGAGACGTGATGGAGGAGAACTCAGAAGAAAACTTTCCATGACACAGGAAACTAAAAGGAGCGACGGACAGACCGACAGACAGGACGGACCGACAGACAGACAGACGGGACAGACCGGAAGACAGACAGAACAGAAAGACAAACAGGACAGACAGACAGACAGATTCAGGAAAAGGATGAGTGGGGAAGAAAGACTTGCAGTGCACACCAGTTCGGTTCAAAAGGCCCCCGCTTTTGTGTAAGAGGTGTCTCATGATTTAAAGCAGAAAGAAAAAAAAGAAAATATAGTCCAGATGGCACCATGATTTCAATTATGCGGAAATGGAAGCAAGTTCTACTTGACATAAGCGTAGGTTCAAGCGAATTGATTTTTATTTTTTTTCTTTTTTTTTTTTTGGGGGGGGGGGGGAGGGAGGGCTTTCTTGGGGGACCATTTTTTTGAAGTTGGAAGATTGAAGATATCTCTCCTTTTACCTACGTTCTCCTACCTCCACTCCATCCCCTTTCTTTCATCTTCTAGTCTTTTCTTTTTCCTGTGCCCCCGCCCCACCCCCCCCCAAACCCTCCACCAGCCTATCTCATCCTCGCTCTCTCTCGCTTCTCGCTCTCCTCGCTCTCTCCTCTATCTCTCTCTCTCTCTTGTCTACGTGACTGGATATGTCTGTCTCTCTGATTGTATATCCACTTACTTCCCTGGTATGTGTCTATGTACGTCACGTATGTCGTCTGTATGACTGGGTATCTCAGCTGTCAATCTGTTATCTGCTCTGCTCTGTTCTCTTGTATGTTTGTATGTATGTATGTTCTGTCTCTCTCTCTCTCTCCCTCTTCTCTATCATCTATCTCGCTCTGCTCTCTCTCTATATCTCTCTTCGCTTTGTGGTATCTGTAATACATTGGTTCATGTCTGCGTATGTTTTCTCTTTAAAATGGTAGTCACTCTCATGGATTGTGGTTCAGCTTGAAATATGCGCTCGTCATCAGATTTCCGTTTGTTTCTCCTGTAAAATGTCAGTCAGAGATTTGTTTTGCAGTTAAACATGCAGTCATAGATGTTGGTTGATAATGCAGATGAAGGCTAGAAGTGTGATACCCTGGTGGGACTTTTTGGACAACTTTCAGAGTGTAGGAGGCAAGCTCATAGAGCATCTGCGCATGTACGATGACCCTGACCGCTCACCAGTCTTCGCTTTGCCTCTGCCAATGTGTCAGGTTAAAGCGATTGAAGTATGTTGACATTGCGTGAGCATACGTGCAAGTCTGTGTGTTGTTTGTGGTGTTTGTGTGTGTTTGGTGTGTGTTGTGTGGTGGTGTGTTTGTGTGTGTTAGTGGTGAGTGACGTGTGTGTACTTGCTGTGTGAGTGTGTGTGATGTTTGCATGGTGGGTATTTTGTTTGTGTGGTGTGGTGTGTTTGGTGTGTCTACGGTTGTTTGTGTGTGTGTGGTGTGTGTGTGTGTGTGTGTGTGTGTGTGTGTTGTGGGGTGTGTGTGTGTGTGTGTGTTTTGTGTTTTGTGTGCCTGTGTGGTGTGTGTGTTTGTGTGTTTGTGTGTGTTTGTGTGTGCGGGTTTGTGTGTGTGTGTGTGTGTGTGTGTGTATGCTAAGTGAGACAAACTAAAGAAGTACAATTGTAAACAAATAAATCTCTACTTCCGTTTCTGGGTCATTAACCTCACTTCAGTTGTCGCTGGGCGGCAATCAACTGAACGTTGGTTTTGGAGGGAGAGGGATGAGGGGAGAGTGATACGATAATCAATCCTAATACTCTATTCAATCCTCATACTATAATGATGATGCGATGATGATGATGATGATTGTAAAACTACTCCTACTAATATAATAATAATCCTATAAGGATAATAATAATAAATAATAATAATAATAATTTACTTAAAAAAAAAAATACTAATGATAAGTACAGCATCATAAAATTTGAGACGCATTCAAAAGAGCCTTGCCAAAGGTTCTAGGCGCTGACAATCCACACTCCCGTGTACACAACGGGCTGCCTACCTGGGTGTGCCGACAGAAGAGCTGCCGGCAAGATCTTCATTCAGTTGTTTCCTGTGTCATCCAGTCATATCGTTCAAAGATGCAGTTGTCCTTCTTTCCTTCATTCTTTCCATTTCATCTACGCCTGGGTGCATGCTATGTGTAAACGTACCATCCTAGTACAACGGCCCCAAATCTGGCCTTTCTCTTCCAAAAGTTGGTGATGGGATTTTTTACGTGTGTGTTGTAAGATGTAATGCGTACGGTACACAAAGGCGGAAAACCTCGGTTTATAGATCTTCTCATTTTGAAGGATTGTGTAGTAAGGATTAGGAAATGGAGTCAGAAACCAAAGTCAGAAAACAATGTTTTCGCGCGGCGAGAGGAGAACAGAAGGATCCCCCAGAGTAGGAAGAAGAACAGACCGAAGGAGGATTCGAGACCCGCAACCCCAAGGATCACCCCATGGAGTACAGTTTCCGGCGCTCTAACCCCACTAAGCTGT